>JAQGAB010002198.1:0-12853 GCA_034696565.1 Isotomurus graminis
CTCCAGAGTACAAAAAGTGAATGAAATGACTCATAACTTCAGGAGAAATGTCGTCAACTACGACGACAATGTTTTCTCGGTATTCGTCTTCATTGAATATTTCGGAGAAGTACGGACTTCGGGCTGGGAATAAATCGCATCTTAAATTATTGAGATTAAATGATTGAATGTATTAATGGGAAGTTACCTCCAAGAATCAATTGGTGACATAAGAATGACTTTCCTTTGCCCTGAGTGACTTTTATTTTAACGTCTGAAGTTGCCTTTGAGTCATCCAAAAGCGCTTTGAAATCATTCCGCATGGCTTGAGAAGCAATTGACTCCGGGTCCTTAATAATTGAAGTCGGTGGCATTATTTCTTCATCGGGTTTGGGTTTGGAGATGGTGAACCTGAGTTTAAAGTAAATAGTTCCGGATGAATACTTGGGCAGAAACTTGTGTGCCTTTTTCCAATCGACGAGAATTGTTTTGGCTGGAGAGCAATGTTCTTTCAGGTTGACTTCCCTTCCGTTTCCACCGTTGTAAATATTCCAGGAGGGAATTTCGTCCGAGCAGTTGCAGTCGCGGCTTTTGGTGCCTGTAACTTTGGAATGGGAGTAAAGCGCTTGTAAGGATGGGCCTGTGCATAAGATTTTAAGATTAAAGGTTTACATTGGACAAGAGGGCCTTGTGGGGTTTCCAGAAGTTGTAGGGAAAGCAGGTTGACAGAGACTTTCCACAACGGATGATTAAGTCGGTGAGGAATGACGAAGGAAATGTACACGAAATGTGAGGACTCTGGGTCACTGGAGAGATAAGCTTCAACTTCCAGTCCAGTTTCTTTCTGAAATGATGGAAATACTTTGTGTATTGCTTAAGTGGGTGTGTAATGAAATGTATGGGAGTTCTAAAGTACCTTTGGTTCAGACGTGGCTCCGATGTAGAAACTGTAACGGCCGAAGGACTCAAGCAATCCGGACAGGTTCTGTTGTGGTCCGGCCATAAGACGGAGGAAGTTGGGGATTGTCCACATTTTTTCGACGTATTCAACAGTTTTAATGAGTTCTGGGGCGAAGGGGGTGGTCCGAGGGCTATCGTGAGGGTGTGCCATTTTGTACTTGAAGGAAAAGGTTTAATAAACTGAAACTGCTTTGGTCGGTGTCGGTGATGTTGAAGGACAGACGGTGGGTAGGTGACTGGATAAAGAAATATGTAAAGCTTTGCGCTGGTCCAGCAGATAGCGTTGTTGTGTCTACAAGGACAGAGGATTGTGTAAAGTGGAATTTGGAGCCACGAAGGAATGACCTGAATGACCTTCATCAACGTAGCGTGGGTTCTTTAAGCTTTACATGAGTGAATAGTGAACGTCTTAGTTGAAAAGCGTGACTCTTCTGCAATGTTGAGAGACGAGTATCCCTACGAGAGATTCGTTGGGACAAAGGCACACTGATTCATGTTCATTGAGTTGGGATTTGGGATACTTTTTGGAGTCACTCACTCAGTCTACAAGGCCGAAGGATTCCCTTGACCAACTGGCTTTATGCGATGCGATATGAGAAAAGGATTGAAGTTTATTTGACGTGTAATATTCCCTTGTTCAAAACTGTACAGGCGTACAAAATCATCACAGTTATAGTTAATCAGGGACTGGATACGAATACACGAAAGGATGGGTTTACGAAAGTTGACAATTCACAAATGATTGCAGTATATCAGATAATTAATCTATTGTTAGTAAGATGAATATGAGTCTAGGATTAGGGCTACTTAAGGATCAGTGGTGTCGAAGGGATCGTCACGGCTGAGCGTACAGACATCTCCAGAGTTCCTGGAATGAAATGACTCATGAATTATGTAACAACCGATCAACCGATGGGCAATTGGGAAAGAAACTCACTTGGCAATGAACGTTGCAATGTCTGAAAGAGCTTCAGGGAGTTTGAGTCGTATAGCCAGTGTAGCGATAGCCATGGCGTTTTTGGACGTGACACTCTTGATGAGATGAACGTTGCAAAGTTCCTTGAGGGATTTAATGCAGTACTGAAAATGAATGGGATTAAGTGTAGAATTTGAAGTGTTGGAAGTCAGCTTATCGTTCATAAATATTAAAATATTACAACCGTACCATTTCCGCAGCGTTGGCAAGTTGAGGGAGTGAGTGAATCCAAGACTCATCTTGAAATCGTCCGCAGTAGAGGAATGAAAGGAAATGGGCCATCGCATCTGCGGATATGTCATTAATCTCCACCACATTGTCCTGCGCTTCCTTCATGGAGGCCTTAAACATCGCTAGGAATACGGGGCTTCGAACTTAAGTACATGTAAATCGTTTCAAAGACAATTCAATTATGTAATATATAAATAATCCAAAGGAATGAGAGGTATTTACTTGCGAGGATTGTCTTGTGGCAGTAGAAGGACTTTCCTGGTTCCTGAATCACTTTGATTTCCACATCAGCTGTGGTTGGATTATTGAAAGCATCTTCGAAATCATTGACAAGTTGAAATCCATACAACTCCACGGCATAAGGAGGTTCCCTATGGAGTTTGGGTCGAGAGATGGTACATTTTAGTTTGAAAGCAATTGTGTAGCCAGAATAGTGCTTCGCAGCTGCCTCAGTCAAGCTTATGAGTGGACACACAATATTGTGAAGCATCATGTCGACTGTGTCCGAAGGGATGCAGGCTGGAAACAAAATGATACATTAAAGAACGCCTTTGAACATCATTTAAATTATAGGGAGTTTTTGAGCCTACATTTAATAATTGTTCCAATATAGCTAGTTCCCCCGATAAGCTGTAGCGTTTCGACGTGTGCGGTGACCTTCCACTGAGGATGTGCCGCTGGCTCTAGAATGCTGAAGGTGATGTTGATGTCCTCCCCGACTAGAGACAGAACTGCTTTGGCACTCAGGGAATTCTCGTGCTACAAGTTATTAAAACGGAAGTTTTTTCTTTTTTCCAACTGGATTAAATGTTAAAGACCCATACCGTTGGCGTCTCTGAATCTGGGGTTCCAATGAAGAAAATGTATGGGAGAGGCGAAGCGACCTTGACGTTGCAAATAATGTTAGGTTGGAAGAAGGTCTGTACGTCCCATTCGCCTACGACGTGTTGAACGAATTCTTTTAACTCTGCCGTGGATTGGTTGGTAGAAGTACAATAGGATGAAGACGCCATTCTAAAGAGATGGAGGTTTATATTTAACTTGTGAATTAATCGAATCAGTGATAACAGACGTTACGTGGCAGAGGTTCCTGAGGACTTTTAGTGGTGGAAGGGTGGGAAGGGGCAAGGGACTTCGCAATACTTGGAGAGAAAATTCAGGACACGAGTTGGATATTATTTATTTTATTTAATAGGAATAATATTAATAGGCCAATGTCCACCCTTCGCAAACAACTGTTTCACATTTGGGTTGAGCAATTGCGCCTCAGAAGATACTTTCTAAAAAACTCATTCAATTCTGAACCTATGTGATAAAGCAGGCTTCAAGGAATCCGATACTTCTAAGTTGCTCATTTAATAACTGCAGTTATATTTTTGAAAGTTTTTGTACGTTGATTAAGGAAATTTCGATGTTAAATTAGTGATGATCCTGTTCTAATAACACCGATGATGATTGTTGACCTTGTGCAAATAAATTGAATGAGGAGTTTATTGTAATAAGCCACTTAATCTTGAGGGTTCTGTAACAAACAAAGTGACAATAATAATTGATGTAGAAAGATGTGTTAAGTCTCACTTACAACTACACTGTGTACTTAAGTTATGGACAGTCTGAGCTTTGTTTTGAATGAAAGAAGCGTTTAAGAGATTTCAAGATGAGGATTCATTTTCGTTTGAGTCGCTTGCATCTGTTCATCTGAAGTTCCTTGGCATTCCTAAACACACAAATAGTTCCACGCAGTAATAAGAAGAAGTCGAAGTTGTCGAAGAGAAGGTAATAAATGAGTGGAGTGTTTGTTAAAGATTCTTACTGGGAAATGACTTTCCGAATGTTGGAAGCTGCATTGGGAAGTCCGTGTCGCTCAGCGAGTTTTGCAAGCGGAAGAGCGTTTCGGGAAGTGATGGATTGGGTGAGATGAGAGTCACACAGGTCCTTCAAGGATTTCACGCGGAACTGGACCACACAAAATGAATACATTTTAATAGTTTGAAAGTTTAGAATCCTAAGACGTTGCCTGAGTCTGTTGAGGCTGGTCAAACACACCTTGTCTGCAGCTGCTACCAATTGGGGAAGACATTGAATCCACGAGTCATCCTGGAAGTCTCCAGAGTACAAAAAGTGTATGAAATGACTCATAACTTCAGGAGAAATGTCGTCAACTACGACGACCATGTTTTCTTGGTATTCATCTTCGTTGAATATTTCGGAGAAGTACGGACTTCGGGCTGTGAATAAATCGCAGTTTAAACGATTGAGATGAAATGATTAATGATTGAATGTATTAATGGGAAGTTACCTCCAAGAATCAATTGGTGACATAAGAATGACTTTCCTTTGCCCTGGGTGACTTTTATTTTAACGTCTGAAGTTGCTTTTGATGAGTCATTCAAAAGCGTTTTGAAATCATTCCTCATGGCTTGAGAAGCAATTGACTCAGGGTCCTTAATAATTGAAGTCGGTGGCATTTCTTCATCAGGTTTGGGTTTGGAGATGGTGAACCTGAGTTTAAAGTAAATAGTCCCGGATGAATACTTGGGCAGAAAGAGGAACTTGCGTGCCTCATCCCAATCGACGAGAACTGTTTGGGCTTGAGGGCAATCTTCTAACAGGTCAATTTCCGTTCCACCGCCACCGCCGGAAATATGCCAGTTGACCCAGCTTTCGTTTTTTTTATCTGTAAATGTGGGATGGGATTAAAGCGCTTGTAAGGATGAGTCTGCATAAGGTTTTAAGATTAAAAGGTTTACATTGGACAAGAGGGCCTTGGGGGGTTTCAAGAAGTTGTAGGGAAAGCAGGTTGAAAGAGACTTCCCATAGCGGATGATTAAGTCGGTGAGGAATGGCGAAGGAAATGTATACAACACTTGGGCAGTATGTGTCACAGTTGAGATAAGCTTCAACCTCCATTCCAGTTTCTTTCTGAAATGATGGAGATACTTTGTGTATTGCTTAAGTGGGTGTGTAATGAAATGTATGGGAATCTAAAGTACCTTTGGTTCAGACGTGGCTCCGATGCAGAAACTGTGACGGCCGAAGGACTCAAGCAATCCGGACAAGTTCTGTTGTCTTCCAGCCATGAGACGGAGGAAGTTGGGGATTGTCCACATTTCTTCGACGTATTCAACAGTTTCAATGAGTTCTGGGGCGGAGGGGGTGGTCCGAGGGCTATCGTGAGGGTGTGCCATTTTGTACTTGAAGGAAAAGGTTTTATTAACTGAAACTGCTTTGGTCGGTGTCGGTTAGTCTTTGACTGGGTGTCAATGATGTTGAAGGACACGGCGGTGAGGTGAGTGGATAAAGAAATCATGTAAAGCTTTGGGCTGGTCCAGCAGGTTGCGTTGTTGTGTCTGCTCTGCAAGGACAGTGGAATTCAGTGGATTCTGTAAAAAATGGCATTTGGAGCCACGAAGGGAAGCCTGAATGACCTTCATCAACGTAGCGTGGGTGTTTAAGCTTTACATGAGTGAATTGTGAACGTCTGTGTTGGAAAGCGTGACTCTTCTGCAATGCTGTGTGAGCTGTTGTTGCGTCGGACAAAGCCGGAGACTACCTCAGAAGAGTTGTTAAATAATTAAGGAATGTGTAATTCTACCGATGAACCAGATGCAAAGATGTCCATGATACTTGGAAGGATTTAGCCGAGGAGTGGATGGTTTTAATTAAGCAAGCTGAATGAGCATTTGGGAAAGTTGACACTTCTTAAAATGAGTAATGAGCTCTCGTGACAAAAAATGCAGAATTTCTTGTTATTAGCTCAATAGAAGTCTCACGAGCCTCAGAGAATTAAACACAATGAACCAGCATACAACCTGAGTTCTTTACTTTATCTCAATTTACTTGTAGAGTTTCCGAACATCCAAATAAAGGTGACATTCACGATGATCATGTAAACGAGACTCATTTGTCGATGCCAAAACCTTGTCCCACTTGTTAATTGTTAAGATGAATGAACACATTTTAGCACTCCACAATAAGTCGGAGTGTATACTTACCGAGTTGGAATCTTTCTCTACATTAATACAAATCGTTACTAAAGCAAATGATAAAGAGATGTCTCAGCAACCCAAGAATTCGTCCACAAGTGCAGTAAAATATTATGGTGCGTCTAATACCACTTGGTTATTTGCGTAATTGGAGAAGCTGATGAATCTTCTTCAGCCTTGCTACGTGAAATGACTGGTATTACATTACAGCTTAATCGGCTAAATTTTATTATGTTGACTCCTAATCACCACTGGCGTGAAAGGATTGTCGTATCTTTCCTCGAGAACATAAAGTGTCAATTTTCAGTTCCCGTTCATCTCCTTCTTCAGAGGAATTATGCGGACTCGACATTACTTAGAGTAATTTGATCGTGTCTTAAAGGCTACGGAAAATAAAAATGTAATTTCAGTCTGGAAGCAGTGAATGTTTTATTATGTTGTGTAAGCTTTAAATGCAAATAGCTACTAGAATAGTTTACAGTTCATTTCGTACTCCTCCCTGGATAATCAAAGACGTTGAAAACCGTTTCAGGAATTTTGTACGTGACAGTTCGAGGAGATTTTTTAAACACTAAAACTATCAGAGGGACCGTGAGTAGAAGAGGGTTACGTGGAGTGATTAATCCTTATTCTGGAACCGTTTAAAATGATTTGGACAGAGAAAATTAATTTGAAAGGACTAAAAATGTCTCTTTACCTGTGTGTGGTATTTTCTTCTCTATTAACCTTCACCCACGCTGGTCCACATGTCAAGGTGAGTTGTTTTTGTATTACATCACCTCAGACATTCATTATGTTTCATGTTATTGATGTTTACTACGTAATCCGCACTATTCCTTGATCTCCATTTGATCTCGCAACTGAATTTATTGCTGTGAAGCTTGTAATTCTCTTTGTCAAAATATTCAGGCAATGCACGCGATAAGCGTAATTACAAGCATACGCGTTGTTAAAACTTTTATTTTGCTTCCATATTGTTCATTACATTTATTTAAAAGTGTTGAGCCTCCTTATAACGATTTTATACTTCAATGCTAATTTTAAATGAGTACCCTAGGGTTCAGAGATACTAAGGTACACCTGTACTTTGGTTTTCCAGGGAGTGGAGAATGACTTAATGTTCCAATATGACAACAACCCTGCTGAAGTAAACTTACTTCTACCCTCGGCACGCCAAAAGCAGAGTTCTTCGCAGTCCGTAAAGACACACGAGTCAAAGAGGCGTGGAATTCGGGCGACAGAAACTGATGATGAAGATCTCATTTACTCAGGAGATGATGAACTTGGGTCTGCAACTCGTCCTGTTGGAGTTGACATAATTGGTGTCCCAACTTCTACGGCTATCAGTAGTAGTAGAAGATCTGACATTGGATTTGAAAGACGTAAGAGACGGATACTGCGTTATGTTAAGATGAACTGTCATATTTTAAAGAGCTTTTGTACAATTCTAGACTTTTATCGCATCGAGCTTACAATTGAGAAGCGTTGGGTCCCTTCACTGGAGTCCAGATCTTCCTCGGCTTTTAAAATCTACCAACAAGTCTTGAAAAGAGAGATCCTTAGTGGAATGGGTCTCGATATGGAAGGATTCAAAGTTATAGAATTCAAGTAGGTGTTTAAATATTTCGTAAGATGTCTGTATCTCGTTTTAAAGTGTTTAGCTGTTCATAAAGTATTAGAAAGCTTTAATAGCTCAACATTTGCTTAAGAATCCTCTGAAGTTAAAGTTTGAATTGAAATTATGTCTGGTTTTCTTACGCGTTTGACAGAAATATTCAAGACGACGGGTTTGTGGCGTGCATATTCGAGTTAGGACTGGTTGGAATGTCGAGTAAGCAAGTTAAGGAGGAGTTCAGGCAATATGCAGAGTTTGGAAGAATCGGTCAACTGCTTGTATGTGAAGATCGGTTGTTTGTTAGGGATATCGGAGGTGAGTGACAAAACTTCCTGGCAGAACAGTTTTGCTTACCAATTAGAATTATGCTTTTGTCACTTAACTTCTCTAGAAAGCTGTAAGGATCGGCTTGTATGTCGCAACGGAAATTGCATTGATAGTTCCAAGCGCTGTGATGGAAATAATGACTGTGGTGATGAAACGGATGAACTCGGGTGTATTGGTAAGTTAGGAGATCTACTTTAAATTTTCCTTTATTATTTGCTTTATGCTTTTAATCTGGTTTCGAATGACTTTTGCAAACAGCAGCATCTTCTACAACAACCGAATCCCCGTTTTCTCCGGAATCTACGTCTCCTGTTGTCGCTACAGAAGCCCCGTCATCATCATCTACATCCCAAGCTTTACTAATCTCAACTGCGATTCCAATTCAAACGGTTAGTCCGAGGGAAGGATGTCGTGATCCAGTCCGATGTTCCGAAGGATCCCCAATGTATAGTTGGTTTTGCAAAGATAGCCTAATTAGTCAGCCAGCAATTAAATAATGCAATTTCGTTTGGACTGTATGTGTGTGATGTGTTTGTGTAGCATGGGAACATTGGACGACTCGGAGCACACGCCAGAATCAGCAACTGAATTGGTAGATGAGCCGGAAACTATTGCCGGTAAATTCACCAGCGATACGAACAACACGGTTACAAATTCATGCACACCTGACGAGAAATTCGACGAGGTAAGTTTCTGCTTTAATTAAAATATTGAATAAAGTCTACAAAGTTGAATTAATTGTTTGTAGAAGAGTACGTCGGATTCAATGGAGGAGGAAATGCTGAAATGCTTCATGAGTTTTAATGTTCTCAAATCTGAAGATGAGTTTGATTATTTCGGAAAATTGTTGGCCAGCAAACTTAGGAGAATGTCCGTTGTAAACAGGAACGCTGTGGCTGAGCTTGAATTTGAATTTAATCATTTAATCTATGAAGCGGAAATCAAACTTTCATAAGGTTCCATTAAGTTGACTTATTTAGAAAGTCTTTGTTTAAGAGTATATGTCCCTTGAGCTGATCTTGACCTTTTAAACTTTTGTCCTAAGACTAATGAAGCCTTTAGTGATTTCTACAGCTTGTGTTAATGTTGACTGTGTAGAAATCCAAGACGTTGAGGTCAAGGATAAGTTTTAAAATTAAAATTCAAATAACCTCATTCATCCACTAATTCATATCCTTTTAAAAGTAGTTATCTTTTGCATTATTCTCTGTTGGTGCTTGTTAATTTTTAAGGTTCATTTGGAACAGACGTGGGTATTTTATTGAGACTTTGAATTACAGACAATTCAAGGTTAATGCCAGTATGAACTTTGGATGAATAATACATTAAACTCCTACACGTAGTATGCATATTGTAACTTAAATAATTCACCAATGACAAATAAAAGTTTGCTTCTGTTCGCCCCTGTTGAATTTTGGGACAACATTCTAATTACATCTTGCATAACAGCGTCGGCGTCACTCCAAGGAAAGCAGCCAACGGATACACGGCCGTCATGATGTTCATCTGAACTTTTGTACTGCGACTCATTTCGTTAGCGGTAGGAACATCGGGCTTGTAAGCATTGCGTTTTAATTCTTTGTTACACGGAGTGGTAGTAGCGATGCAGGAACACGTGGTTTCTGCTTTAGGTTGTTTACACATCATATCTTTAGGACCCCACGGTTCACACGTCCCCGTGAACGATCCATTAGCCGAGAACTTGGAGATGCAAAGTTCTACAAGTAAATCAAACTCGTCAAATCATGAAGGAAGTTTAGATGCAGAGATGTTCTCTGATGTATACTCACTTTGTGTATCAGTACACTCAACTTTACACTCAGTGTCCGTTTCACTCGAACAGCAGGTCTATCGAGAGACAAATTATTATCTACAAAACCCAAACATCCAAGTAACTCTCAGTATGAAGTGATTTGAAACTCACAATTGGCGGTGGCATTGTCACCGTAAATTCTGAACGCTTTAAGCCCTTGTGGCCTCTTGTAGTCGCATGAAAGTAACACGGTATTGTGATATCAAAGTGACACTGACCAATGTGCACATTATCTACAACCAAGGCTACAATGGCACACGACCCTGATTCGATATCTCCGGCTTCGTTAAACGTATATTTGCAGAACGCTACCACACAAATGATGAAACGTTATGAACTTCAATCTTTACAAAAGTGTAATGCATCTTATTCCATCTCACTATATCCGTCTTCACAGACCACAGGAGAGGTACAAGCAGCGTCTTTACAGCACTGCAACCACAAAATCGATTAGTTTCTTTAAAACTTTGGAAGGTAGAGAACTCACTCCCATATTTTGCCAAGCCTTGACGGAGTAGGCGATGACGCAAAGTGAGAAGGCGACAATCACTGCGATTTTCATGATGACTGCTTTTCAGAATAACGAGCGCTGAGAAACGTGGACACGACGAACGTCCACACTCCACACGCAACTTCCCTTCGTCTCGTCACCAAGCAACTTTCGTCCTATTGGACAGCTTGAGTTAACGAGGAATACCAAGAGATGAATAACGAGAGATTCGTTGGCATTCTTGTTCGAGTCACTCATTAGGCCTACAAGGCCGAAGGATTCCTTTGACCAACTTGCTTTATGCGATAATATGATAAAAGGATTGGAGTTTATTTGACGCGTAATATTCCTTTGTTCAAAACTGTACAGCGTACAAAATCGTTGTTAATATATTCACAGTCATAGTTAATCAGGGACTGGATACGAATACACGAAAGGATGGGTTTACGAAAGTTGACAATTCACAAATGATTGTAGTATATCAGATAATTAATTGTAGGTAGTAGTTAATCTATTAGTAATAGTAAGATGAAGATGAATGTAGGATTGGTGCAACTGAAGTATCAGTCAGTGGTGTCGAAGGGATCATCACGGCTTAGCGTACAGACATCACCAGAATTCCTGGAATGAAATCCCTCACGAATTATATAAAAAGCGATCAACCAATAGGCAATTGGGAAAGAAACTCACTTGGCAATGAACGTTGCAATGTCTGCAAGAGCTTCAGGAAGTTTGAGTCGTGTAGCGAGTGTAGCGATGGCCAGGGCGTTTTTGGAGGTGACACTCTTCATGAGATGAACGTTGCAAAGTTCCTTAAGGGATTTAATGCAGTACTGAAAATGAATGGGATTAAGGGGAGTTTGAAGTGCTGGATATCAGATTATGTCTTAAATATTCTAGCTGTACCATTTCAGCAGCGTTGGCAAGCTGAGGGAGCGATTGAATCCAAGACTCATCTTGGAATCGTCCGCAGTAGAGGAATGAAAGGAAATGGGCCATCGCATCTGTAGAAATGTCATTAATCTCCACGACATTGTCCTGCGTTTCCTTCATGGAAGTCTTGAACATCGCTTGGAACACGGGGCTTCGAACTTAAGTACATGTAAATCATTTAAAGGACAATTCATATATGTAAGATATAAATAATCCAAAGGAATGGGAGGTATTCACTTGCGAGGATTGTCTTGTGGCAGAAGAAAGACTTTCCTGGTTCCTGAATCACTTTGATTTCCACATCAGCTGTGGTTGGATTATTGAAAGCATCTTCGAAATCATTGGCAAGTTGAAATCCATACAACTGCAAGGCATTAGGAGGTTCCCTACGGAGTTTAGGTCGAGAGATCGTACATTTTAGCCCAAAGGCAATGGTGGTGTTGTAGTAGTCAAGATAGTTCTTCATCTCAGCTGCCTCAGTCAAGCTTATCAGTGGACACACAATATTGTGAAGCATCATGTCGACTGAGTCGGTCAGGACGGTGCAGGCTGGAAATAAAATGATACATGAAAGGAAGCTTTACATCATTTGAATTGAAGGGAGTTTCTAGACCAACATTTAATTAAGGTGCGTCTACTGAGAAGCTGTAGCGTTTTGATTTGTGCGGTGACCTTCCACTGAGGATGTGCCGCTGGCTCGAGAATGCTGAAGGTGATGTTGATTTTCTCCCCGACTTGAGACAGAACTGCTTTGGCACTCAGGGAATTCTCGTGCTAGTCATTAATGGGAGTTTTTCATTTTTTCAATTGGATTAAAAGTTTAGAGACTAAAAAGAGCCCTACCGTTGGCTTCTCTGAGGCTGGGGTTCCAATGAAGAAAATGTATGGCAGAGGCGAAGCGACCTTGACGTTGCAAATAACTTTAGGTTGGAAGAAGGTCTGTACGTCCCACTCGCCTTCGACGTGTTGAACGAATTCTGTTAACTCTGCCGTTGATTGGTTGGTAGAAGAAGAAGAATCGGATGAAGACGCCATTCTAAACAGATGGAAGTTTAAATTTACCTTATGAATAAAAGGAATAAGTAATCAGTGATAACAGACGTTGCGTGGTTGAGGTTCCTGAGGACTTTTAGTGGCGGAAGGATGGAAGGGATAACTTCGCAGTACTTCGCACGAGAGAAAATTCAGGACACTGGAAGGCGAGGAACGTAGGACAACGTTTACCTGCGCAGTTTCACATTTGGGCAGTTGCGCCTCAGATTGTTAATGACTGGGGAAAGGTGACTTAACCCGTTAGCCCACTAAATATTAGAGGCACAAGGTAATACAAGTTTTATGATTTTTTTTATTCCAAGAAATTGACAGTAAAACTGAAATGGCACTCAAAATTAAAAGAGTTGATTGAAGTGTGGATACAACAATTAGCTAGACGAACATTAAGTATATGTAGACGGATGGAATCCAGATTAATTGTAGAATAGAGTTAAACATCGTCCAAGGTGAGTTTCGGGAATCGTTAGGAGATTTGTGCAACTCACTGGGC
>JAQGAB010002199.1:0-12850 GCA_034696565.1 Isotomurus graminis
TCGAAGGTCGAAATCGTTGCAGCAGGGTGCTTAAGTGGGAGTTGAAGGTACCAAAATCTCCGTCGCTAACGACAGCACAGGCCAAACGGGGCTTGGCTCCTCCCCACAACTTTCTTAATCACAAGATATTATTATTTAGAGAAACTTTGGTATTCGTATAGAAGTTCGAAATCGTTACAGCAGAGTGCTTAAATGGGGGTTTAATGTAAAAAAATTGTGTTGCTATAGAATAAACGAATTTCCAAATTCTAAAAAGCCTACCAGATTAAGTGCTAGAGGCACTTAATTCAAGACTACTTTAACTGTAAGGGTTATTTGCACCCTAAACAATCACAAATTGCAAAATTGACTGGGCTAAAAGAGGCTGCTTGGGTAGGTTTTAGTTTTCGTAGTGTAACTTTTATCCAAATATTTTTGGGTGGCACTTATCTTTTAATCTCGCCCTTTGGTGGGTGAAATAATGAGTCTGTGAACTGTCTATCTGTCATAATTCAAACGGACCCAGTTAGCTACTTGGTTGGGCCATTTAGATAACTTGATATGAGTTTTATAAGTACCTACACATAGAGAATTTGCTATGAATTAAATACTAACTTAAGCTTCCACAGTGTTCAACGTTTGGCTGGGAATCGAGAGCCACAGAAAAATGATTTGGGAAAATGGGAACAATTTATATGGAGTTTGTTTTTGCTCGGTTTAATGTGTGCAGATGATAAACTTTGCAGAAAACAATTTGATACAGTGGACCGCTTAGTTCTGGTTATTATTCTTAACTTAAATGTACCGTGGCTTTGAAAGTATTTAGTTAAGAAAGAGAAATCTCGATTGTTTTTGTATCCAAAAGGGGTTTATATCTTCCAGCCGCTTGAGAGTATCGGACATTAATTTTTTCAGTATTGCAGATGTAAAGCTAAGATATTCCTCCATGGGATTCATCTCGATAGGCAAGAGGAATCAGGAGGAATTCCGTATAAATCATTGTGAGAGAAAAATGATAAAATGCGTGACCCCGTGTATTAAAGAAATGTTATTTTTTGCCTTACGCACACATTACACAACCGCATTATTACGAGGCAACACAATATTATTGCACACAGCCGTGTCTGTTCTCGGTTGAGAATGTCTGAGAAGCTAAAGTCCTTTATATACCATTTCCTTTGAAAGAATGAAAGGTTTTCCATTTTATTACAGCGATATATCAAATCTAACGACTTTCTCGATGAATATATGTATCATGCGAAAAATAGCAATGCACTGAGGAGTCAGTGTGCACCAAAGAAGAGATTAGAACATCTTGAAGAATGCAATCATCAGACATACAATACAAACGATGACTATGAGACTTTCTTCGTGAAAAGATGTCTATGCTGGTGGTCTGAGGAAAGAATAAGCAACATTGATATTGTTATTATAAACTTCACGAACGATATGGAATCATAATAAAGCACACTCACACAGAGGACAAAAGCATTTGCCAAGAAAAAGAAATAGAGAGAAGGATGAAATGATGAAAGCTGAATGAGGTGGAGTGATTTTATGTGCGTGGATTTCGCTTTATGCGTTTCTCAGATGATTCAATGACTGTTAGAGTGCTCTTTGAGATGATAATGTAATAATAACAAGGTTATTTCTTTCTAGGAGATTCACGTACGAAGTTACAATGGCATTTATGGTTTGTCCTGAGGATATTTTCATTTTAGAAGTAGTGAACTGTTTTATGATAGCTTTATTGTTTCACTCAAAGATTTGACTTATAAAGTGGGAAAAGGCTTGCTGATGAAGATTAGAAGGATTCATTAGGAGTAAGTAGGTCATTAGATGATTCCTTCTGATCACTGTTGCATAATTTCAACCCAAATATGCATTAATAATAATATCAGAAGATGAAGGTGAAGGTTCTATCTTGTGGTTCATCTTCATATGTCCGGAACTTTAAGGGCAGATGTAATTTCCAAACCGCAGCCACACCCACACTGATCTTTGGCCTTCCTTATCTCATTTTCTAATGTGATTTTGGGTATCAAACTAATTAAGGTGGGAATGGATGAGTTCATGAGGTACACAGGATTTCGAATTAAAGAGATGTTAACTCATTTGACACCTGCTGGTTGTGATTTAAGCCCAAAAAGGGTGTTGGGGATGTCTTTATCTGGCCTCAAAATCACCTCTGCTCTTCTCTAATGTCTTTCCATATTAGCAGGTAATTCTAAGGTGCATTCGAGTAAATTACCGTATCCGGTATTCATCCATCAAGATTCCGTGGTCAGATAGTTTTATCATATTTTAAGATGGCTTGTGGACTGTTCTTTGAAGGGATCGCATGGCTGGCTTGAGGCGTTTCCTATATCATTAAATGGAACCGAACATTTATGTATTGTTCTTCAAGAACTTTTGAAGCTGAGTGTGTATGTCAGTGGTTGGTGGTGGTGGTGGTACATCATTTCTCATTCTTTCAACTTTTAAAGGAAACTCACGGGAAGGCAGATGTTTGGGCCAGATTGTTGAGAAATGTGTAAAAGGAAAGGAGAGTCAGATGGTCGACATCTTCATAATAATAAACCGAAAGGGTCGTCATATACACTTCACGAAGGAATAGTGTTAATGTGAACGGAAAGTCTTGTAAATGTTCGTTCTTTGAGAACTGTTGAGTGGAAGATGCGATTAAGGAAGTGGAAGTGGTTTGGTTTGATGACTAGTGGTGGTTCATACTCTGACCGACCTACCTGCGAGAATCCTTCAACACAGGGAATTCTTATGCTAATTTCCCTCAATCCCAAAAACTCAGTCAATTATCACTTGACTTCTTAACATATTCCCAGTGAGCACTTATGAAATGGGAAAGGGTTAGGTTATTGCAAGAAGGGTTGTGTGTCTCTGCGTGGTACTCACTACAAGCTGGCTGCAGTGTGAAGACGTCTCAAAGGAAGGAAATGGAGAGAGATGCGCCTTCCATGTAACAGCTCCGTTGTCAGCCACGATAAATGAGGCAATTAGTCATCTTTCAATCCGACCTGCTGCTGGGTGATGTATTAACTATCCTTCTGTAACTTCCAACTTTTGTGCAAGAATCCTTTTCCCATTTGTTAGGTCAAAAAGTTATGAAGGAAGGTGAGAGTTGGTCGGTGGATATGGTTTACAGTTTACACAGTGGTGTTTTGTTCAGCAAGTTAGGTGTAAAGCAAATGACAATTATTGTTACATACGAGTTATCTTGATAGTTGGAATATTTTGTTTTGCAATGAAACCTTTGATTGTGATCTGTCAACATTGAACAAATTTGTTTGCTCCAAAAACTAGTATATGGTTGGAAGGTTTGTAATTTCTTAGTTAAAGTATTACTTATGCGTAAAAGATCAGATCAGTTGCAAATTTTGAAGGGCATTTTGACGAAGGATTACTCAGGGAATATTGAAGAGACACAAGCTAACGCAAAAAATGTACAATTTCAAACCTTTAACTGATACAGTTGTCGCCTAGAGGAAAGCAGAGAGATGCAGGAGTGCAGGAGCATATTTTTCTATTTAGGGGAGTGTAGTTTTTTCTTCATACTAGTAAGTGTGGATCTGATAAAACGGGAAACTTAGTGAACAAGCCAACAAGTCAAATATGCGGAAATGAAAGAGACAACCAGAAGCCAGTGCCAAGCCACGAAAGAAAGAATCCGTGGTGGGGTAGATTAGACAGGCTTTCTCGATGTAATCAAAGATGAAGGAAAATACCCGGTCGTTGTTTTCTGCTTTCTCCCTGCAAATGCATTCGTCCCCACATTTGTGTGTCCCGTCTGTCCCTGACATTCGACTTTACACATTACACATTATCTCACACAGACTTCCTTCCTTTCATCGGTTCGATAGACGTAATCCTCTTGGATTTGTCTTTGTGCCGGTGGTCATCCGCTTGCTTGCTGATTTAGTTTCCGATAATAATGCAATGAAAGAAGAGAAAACACTCCAGTTTGCCTGCTGGTGGTTCTGGTGAATTAGAAATTAAACGAAGATTCATTTAGTCAAGACATAAACCAGGAATGACCACTTCTGGCAGGAATTGTTGGTGGTTTCTGGGCTTCTGCTTCATGTTTACCGTGTCTCATTCTTTCAATGCATGCAACCACTCTAGAGTAAAAAAAGACATGCACAAACGCAATAAAATAAATGTGTAGTTTCTACCTTAAATCGCAAGAACAGATTAAGAGCAGGAGCGACTGTAACTATGCAGCAAGTCGGAGTGTAGTTTTGTTCATCCCCCAAAAAATGTGTCAATCATTCAACTCTCTTGTTAGCTACAAAGTTACAAAAGTTCTGCGTAATCCCTGTTGCCTGTATATTGCTTCATTTCATGCACACATACCAAAAGTTAGCAGTGTTGGAAGCTCACAGAACTCTCGAGTGGTTCCTCATTTCCATTTGAGTTTCAAAAATTACTACCTTTCTCTTTTGATTGGACTCGGAAGTTGATGAATTATGTTTTGATAATGGGGCTCAAGTTCCTTTTCTTGAGTGACACACGATATTTAGTTCCTACCGTTGTTAATCTCAATTCCCATGCAACAACTACCAGAACTCTTGTTCATATAACTCCCATTCTATTTCCTTGTTAATTCACCTTTTGAAAACATGAATAACCTTCTCCCTCAAACTCAGCACGACTCCGGGGTAAACTTAATAAGTAATTTAGCTTTAAAACGAGAAAACCTTAATCTATTTATTCCTACCTGTATAATAATACTAATATAAGATGGGTCACGAAACCCTCGGGAAACTTGAGGGATTATTATTACTTTTGAAAGTAACCTGAACGAGGGAATTCATTTCTCTGTACATATGTGTAGACTGCATGCATGTGGGCTTACCTCAATTGAATAAATAGGAGTGAATGTGTTATCATAATTATGCTAAATGAGTACGGAACAAAATGCCACTCGATAGAGTCCGTTATTACGCAACGTGTATTTGTTATCCGAACCACCAAAAGGTTGTTCTTTGCAGTGGTTTCTTCCCTACAAAATTACATGGGTTTGAAGTATCCTCACGGACTGTATGGGCTATTGTGAGCACAAAAATTAGAATTCAATTTCTCTCCTTTGTCCACCTTAGTAGTGGTGCACTTTGGTAATTACAATACAATAGAGAACCCATTCCTCATTTCTCTTGGGCATTTGCAAAGCTACACGACAATCACTGTGCAGTTCCCCAGCTGAAAGATATATCTGAGATTACATGAAGTTCACGCAATCCCCTGAATTCAATGCGATATGTGATATTCCCTTGTTAGTATGCTTTAGATTTTAGATTTCTCTGTGTGACAGGTTGAAGGATTTCTTGAGTTGGTGTATGGTTACAAGCCTTGAATATGAAAGCAGTGAATGCTTAGATAGCAGTATTCTATTCTGGGGATTTAACTGACCAGCATGCATATGGGAGTAGGCTGCATGATTTCATTTGGTGGAGAAGAACTTAAATTGACAACAAAAAGGACGGACAGCCATCCTACTATAAATACAAAACCAACCACCTCCAGCCTGTTTAACAGAAAGGTTAATCATCATCATTAATGCATGCATATGTACAAACCCTTCATTCATGAAACTCAGAAAGCTTAGTTTGCTGATGCATAATAATTACTCAGATGAGGTCAGACCAAAAGGTTTCTGACAAAGGGTTACTTATACGATGAAAACCTCACACAAAGTCTGAGAGTACTTAGCATTAAATTGCATTATTGTTGTGTGGTTCATAATGAATGAGAGGAGACAGTGTCTTTTAAGTTGTTAGTTTACAGATTGACTTTTAATGAGTTTACCAACTCTCTCCCTTCCCTAATTCCCTCAGAATGTGTGTGTGAGCGTACGTGTGTGTCCGGCCAGAAGAAAACACATATTGACTTTGACATGACAGGGTGGGTCGGTTAGGGACATAACAACGGATGCAAATTGAATATGAGTGGTTTTTTGCGTTACGTAAATTACCATGAAAGGCACTTTTCGTACTTCCTCCTTCGAACGCAGGGCATTTAGGTATTTGTCCATTTATCCATTAAGATGCGTACCTAAGTATTATTCAACTTCTTAGCAAACATTTATCGACACATTTTCCCATGCAGTAAAATTACACACATCTGCTGCTGCACCTTTTACAACCTTTAAGGATAAGAATCAAGAACATAGAGTCTTGGAAAATACTTGAGAGAGAGACCCTTAACCGAACATGATATATGAATCACCATGAGTCAATAAAGGCAGAGCAGTGACCAATATTTACTCGCGAATTCTAAAGGAAGTTGGAAGTGGCATGCGGATATCAGTGTTTACTTAGCAAAGCCAAACGTCAATTTACCTTCTTAAACATTTCAACTTTCAGGGAAGTATTTACTGCGTACTTGGGACGGCTTAATGGTAGGCATTTGTTGTAGTTGCTGTTAGGTTCCCAATATCGCGTACAAAATGAAGGGGGTCTGATATCTCTAGACACAGAATGACGTGACACATGGAGCAGGAAAGTTGTCTTTTACCTTGTCACTTATCTTCATGTCAAGAGTGACTGATATGAATACATTTATCCGGAAAGTAGGTTATTTTCACTGCCTGACCTTAGTCAAAATATCCAACCAGCATGAACTTGTTTTCTGTCCTATCGATTATTAGATTAACAGTGTACAGCAATCAATTTAGAGTTTTGTAAATTAGAGACAACCCTATAATGGTCAACGGTAACCTCTTTGATAATTAAGGAAATCACGATGGATGTCATTTATCTCTGTAACGATAAGAATCAGTTTTCTTCAACAAATCAAACCTTTTAAGATTTGGTTTGAAGGTTCACATTTATTTCACATTGACTTTTGTGTGTACAAGATCCGGTGTGTAATTAATATTGCATTGTTTTGCTGTCACATTGTGAGGAAGAAGGTGTACGATGGAATCACATAACTTTATATGAAGGAGCCTCTCATCTCTAAGCTGACAGACAGATATAGACATGGATGGCATTATGATAGCTCTGTTTGGGTTGTTAAGGTCTTATCTCTTTCACGCATCTTCCGGAGTTGGTCTTATGACAGGCTACAGATTTCTTCCCTTCGTCTCATTTCTTTCTCAAATAAGTTTTGGATGGACGAAGGAAGGGTGAGTGAGTAGAGTGATGTATCATCAACTTCCAGATTTTATCAGACATGACACAATATGACTGTTGTGCTAGTTCGGTGCTCCGTCAAGTATGGAATAAAAGACGAGAAGATGTAATAAGCAATTTGAGGAGTGAAACGAACGGCATGCTTGTTATCGTAACTGCTTGACAAGTGTCCGAATACTAAGAAATTATTGCGTGAAGGACTGATGGCCAATTCCGTTTTATTCTGATTACCGTTAGCTTCATGTCAACTTGAGTATTGATAGCACATATGCAATTTATGATTTCGATTAACAACTTTTGTGCCTGGCTTCTTGGATAAAGAATAATGTAAGAGTTTAATTTCTTAGAGAGTAAAGGACCAGTTTGGTTAGATTTTATGCATTACGTTGTGCTGCTGTGGCATACTTACTTTTCACCTCATTTATACGCGAGTAGCATTGGAAATGGTAGGATTTCTGTGTGAATTCAGCTGTAATGCGAAACTGTGAGAGTATTTGCAATGTTACATGTGTGTGGTGTAGTGGGTAATACCCAGTTGAATTCGCAAAGTAGGACACACACCAGTCTACACGAAGTGGAATGAATTTTAAGTAAAAGGTGGAGCACATTTGTGGTGAGAGTTAGCAGACTTTCCTAATTCGTGTGGCGTATGTGAGGCTTTCTCCAATTGATAACAACATCGCAGCTAGTCCAGCAGTTCTCACTTGAAACTTTAGACTTTCTCGCTTCTGTAAGAGACAATTGCTTTTAGAGGAAAGAAGAAGCGATTTTGGTGAATATGGTTTCGAGGTGAGGAGATCGAATCTTGAGAAAAGCTTGGCCCAAAGATTATTTTACCAGAAAATGTATGTCTTCCGTTTATCTACATCCATATAGGTATATTGAGCATTCACATACATTCTTCCGTAGTGTGTTTACTGACGTGTACTCTGTAAGTTGCGGAGAAAGTCCCCAAGTGAATGTCAAGTGCAAGACTTCCTTACACCCGCACGTTCTCATCTTATCAACGACAAAAATGGCACACATTCCTTCCCAGGAAACTGTCCAGGGTGAATAAACAGGCGTATTTGGGACATTTGGCGATGTTTAAGATTCAGGAGGAAATTCTTATAGTACAATATTCTTCAAGAAACTTGTTTAAAGTATATTCGGGGCAAAAAGAGAATCAGTAAAGTCCACTAGGGTTTTAAAGCCCGTGGAGCTTCGTAGGTTCGTGACCTTTTATGGGATTGTGTCCGAGAGATAGTCCTTACTTTCACTCGCACTCAGAAATACCCACAACTTTAAATGAAATTGAGAGACACTCTATTCGAAACACAATTAATGAGAGTCAGTACTCCCAGGAAATCAAATGAACAACCAGCCTGATAACTCTTTCCTTTCTATGTGAGACATTGTTGTCTGTGTGTCCACTCAAGTCCCACAAGGACAACTAAACACAATCTGGATTGGATTGATTAGTCTCAATCGAATTATTACTTCTACTTACAGTCACTTGTGTCATTAACTAGAAGCTTTTGTTACTCTTGATTGGAGTATGTCTTTCCTATTAACTCATAGTCTCTATTGTCCACTTGGACTTTGTGACCTTTCATTCACCTTACCCACCTAAAAATACCCTTTAACACAGCGATAAAACTTTCTCGCTGGAACTCCCACCCACACACTCGAAGTGGGACTACAGAGAGTAGAGAAACTTTGAAAATCTCTTTACTATCCTTATCCCATTTCTTTCCTAATCAAGTTAGTTGTTTCATACGATCCTACACAATTCTTTTGTACTTCCAAAACAGCTAACAATACCAGTAACGATTTTCATTGTGTAAGCAATGTTCTTGATTCCCAAACTGTGTTGGAAGTTCCAAGCTGCTACATCTTTGTATTTGTACGTCATTGGATTTGATACCCAAACTCATTTCTCTTCATGCTTCAACTTTGCAAGATATTTTGACATGAAGAAGACATCCTTTATGTTCCCCACTGGGGTCATAAATGTTGTTGTTCAGCTAACATCTTTCCTCTGGCTATCAAAGACGAATAGCTTTAAAAGTAATTTCTTCTTAGGGATAATACAAACTCGGTATTATTCTTCCATCCATGTATGTCTTCCCTTTGATTACTGACACATAAAATTAACAAACTTGAAAGGTCAAGTGGATTACACATCCACCACAAGTAAATTGCAAAGCCATCAAAACCCTCGGCTCGATCTTTCTTTTTTAATTAAATATTTTCTTTTAGTTGTTTGTCTCTCATGCAATAAGTGGCGAGTTTAAGTGTTTTGTGTAGGAAGGTTAGTGAATTCCTAGAGTCTTGGCTCAACTGCTGAGGGTGACAGTTGTAATAAAAATTACCAACCAATTTATTCCACTCAGACAAAAGGAAGAGTAAAGCATCTGTTTCATTTTATACTTGTCGCTTGATTCTTGCTCACCGTCTTGGAACAACAAATGCTTTGTTTTGCTACCAGAGGAGATCTGCAAACAAACATGCATACAACAACTTTGTCCACATTAATTTATGTAGATTAGAAAACTTGTCAAGAACCCTGTGACTTGAAGACAGTAGTCTTGCACAGCTAAAACTCACAAAGTGTGTGCAATGTAAGTAAAGTCACCGACTGAAGCTCAGAAATGTCTTTGCAATTATTCAGGGAGAACTGCGTGATACTCTTATGGGGATTCGAATTTCAAATGATGATCACCAACCTTCTCGTCCAACAACTTGTTTAACGATGACAATAATTGTTTTCCTGAAATGACAATCAGTAGTTGCATGACATTTCATTAAACAAAAGAAAATTAAAGTTGGCTAGTTGTCTCCTGTGTATATCTTCCTTCATCCTTTTCATGATTCTGAGGGCAATTCCAATGTGACTTCAGTTACGTGACAAGTTCACCTGTCGTTTTTGTTTATGAACAACTTTTGTCGTTATTTTATCAGTGACATTGATAGTCTGAAAGGTAAAATGCGTTAGAGACATTAAATGGCTTTGGTGCAAAAAGTAGAATTGAGACTTTAGGCAGGTTTTATGCATTTGGTTTGTTTTTTGCAAGGTTTCAAGTTAGGTTCACATCTTAATCCGACGTTCCAACGATGAAAGTGAATACTTTAGGCATTGTAAGTTAAAAAATGTCATGGAACTAACACTACGTTAACACAAAATGTAATTCTACTACAGAGAAAAATTCATTTTCATTTAAGGAAGATTCTTAATGAGTTTATGTATATCTTCTTCGGTCATTTACCAAATTAGGACTTTTACAAGACACGAAAGTTGTAGTAAGCGTCTAAACTGATTAGGATGGACACTTCTTACCTCCACAGCATAAAAAGTTAATGGACCAAAGTCGCTTCTTTATTCCACCCATTCATTTAGCTTATAGGTGGTCCATTACCTTAATGTATTTATCTTAAGCTCTGGAGGCTCCCTGTGATATCTGAGCTTCTTGTAAATGGCATTATAATGATAATATGACCACGGATGGAGAGATGAATTAAAGCATTCCTTCGTCAAAAGAACATTCACACAGAATCTCTGGCTGAAGAAAGGTAGGCGTGGATGGGAAGTCACCGTGCCCGTCATTATGCATTAAGCTTTGAGTACAAGAAGACGGATGCATTGATGAGAAATGTAAAAGATTAAACGATGAAAGAAGTGTAGGATTAGTTATCCAGGACATTTTTAAATGTACCTTAAGCAAAGTCATTTAGTGTTGTAGCCATTATTTGTAGGTGGAAGAACATTAATGAGCCATTGGTTGTTAAAGACTCTCTCTTATTCTACATGAAAGGAAGGAATGACACAGAGGAATATGATAAGTAGGTGATAAAAATGTGCTAGAGTGACATTTACTTTACTCCTTTTTTGCTCACTTTGACTACTTTACATATCTTTTAATGATACTGACACTCTTTTCTTGAAAACATTAGATGTAAGATTGCTTATGCTCTCGTAGTTTTGTAGCTCGCGATACACAATAAACTATGAAGGTGTGTGTGTATATATTTCGGTATTTAATTTCACACCAAGAGGTAGATAGACTCTACAATGGAGATGTAATTTAAATGCATAATTAAAATCCAAAAAGCTGTGGCAATAAATGTACAGTCCAAGGGACAAATGAATTGGTATTTTGTGTCGTGACAAAGTGAGAAATAAGGTGAATTCACAATTAGACAAGCAATCAACTAAGCTTTTGTCAAGTTGTAGGAGCAATAAAGAAGATGTACGTGGTAATTGGTGGAAGACAGCGTCATAAAGAATGAAGGGAGAGAGACTCCTACTAAAGTAATCTTGTACATGAATAAGTCACTTGTTTCCCAGTAGTTCTTGTGTTAAGAGTTAAAATAAACTTGAAGCTTAATGCTGGTGAGCTGGCTGCATCAAATGTCACTCTGATGAACTTCCACATAAATGGCTTTTAAATTTCAAGAGAGTTTCTGGTAGTAGTGGTGGATCACGAAATCTCGGATGTACCTGTACGGGACGTTGAATTCTAAATTCGTCGGATGAAGCACAGTGGAAGTACAACCACACCAAAGGAAACTTAAGTTACCCTCTATTCACTCAGCCTCATATTGGTTCTTACTTGAGACTGAGAGAGATTCGAAATAGCTTTGTACGGTTTCAGGGTAGGAATATTCTTAAAATGTAGTCACACACAACGACTGGAATGACTGGAATGACCAAAGAAACGGCTTGTACGCTGTAGAGGAAGTGACAGAGTAGTTGTACTTGTACAAGAGGACTTCTCTCCAAACATGCAAACACTTGGCAATAAAGAGCATTTTGTTATATTTCGAGAGTGTCATGTCATCGAAGTAGAGAGAGGACTTTGACGAGTGGAATTGCATGTACCTGGTAAACCTGTACAGCGATGATGTTAGAAATGCCATCACCACATCCAAGAGAATTGTGTAGATGAAAGATATACAGTGTTTTGATATCCCAAGTTTGATTTGCTCGTAGACGAATAGTTTCAAGAATAGTTACTTTATATTATTGCTTGTTTTGGAAGTGTACTTTCTAGTACAAACAGAGGACAGGACGAGTTTGATTGCTCTCTTTGATTTTGATGACACATTCCCATGATTCTAACTCAATGAGTGTGAGAGTTGGGGTTCGAGTGGATTCATTCCGTTACTATTCCACACTCCACCCTTCCTTAATTATTGTGTACATAGTAATTCAACCCAGTAATCCTCCATCCACGGGAATTTCAGTGCATTCATAATGTAACACCTCATTTTGTAATTTTATTCTTGTGAAAGTCCTTCATTGTCGTCGTGTCTGTGTCAAGTCAAGTGGAGTTCAAGGGAAAAGGGTTAACCAGGAGATTCTTAAGATGGAGATGAATGAATCTCATTTATGAAATGAGATGAGAATGGAAAGAGGGTGAGAGAGATGACTTGTTTGAAGTTTTGGAGATCTGTCCATCCGTCCATTCCAGTGTTAAGGATGCTCTAAAGTTGGTTAAAGTCTCTTCATCATCATTTCATCGTCCCACTTGGGGGATTGAGTTTCCTTCAGTCATTCTCTCCGGTATTTTTTATCTTTTGCTTCTTTATCATCTCCGAAAAGCACTTTAAAAACCTCCAACCCTTATGCCTCATGTTATTCTTTTTAAATATGCATTTTAACGACTCTACCACGAGACACTTTAGAGACTGCGTTATTATGTGAGATGCACTTTTACTATACTGTGTTTCCACCCTTCCCT
>JAQGAB010002200.1:0-12849 GCA_034696565.1 Isotomurus graminis
TGTGTGTTTCAATAATTGTCCTGCGGAATAAGTAGTTATGCCTTTTCCGGCAAACTTTCGCGAAAAAACTGGTAAAATAATGGCCCATGAGATATATGGGACCATAATTTACTTATCTAACTGTTAATGTGGCAATGTGGCATGTTAAATGTGATCTGATTTTATTTCTGTGGGGCCAATTGGAAACGGAGTTGGTAGTAATAAATACCACTCTACCAGCTTGGCCTTGGCCACGCGAATGTTGTTTTGTTTGGTGATACAGGAAACAAGAAAATCTAATTTTGATAAGAACTCGGCAGCCCAAGTAGAAAATTAATAAATGTCTCTGGTTGGTTTCTACCGGTGCATTTTAAATTTGAATGAAAAATGATCGTAGTTCATTAGGATCAGTATCTTACTTTATCTAATGCATAATGGTAAGTTTAAATCCCAATCACAAGCTAGGCAACTTGGCATAACATTAGTAAAGAACATAATATAGTGTTATGTTGCGTCGTTGCGTGGACATGATTGACTTGGACTTACCTACCACTACACACTCACTACCACTACTACCACACACACTAGAAGAAGACGAGGGTGGAGGAGAATTGTTGTTATTAAGAGGAATGGTTGGAAGAAGGGTCAGCTTATCAATCATTCATTAGAAAACCAACTTCCTGCCAACGGAAGTAACCCTTGATAGCTCATATGTGGAGGGTCATATCTGCACTGTACATAATACACAAGCACAAGCACTACATACTCTTTATCCATCTGACTCTGGTCCACCAGCGCTCCTCAATCCTGATAGGGCTGCTCAATCTAATTTATAATGCTCTTAGTTGAACAGGGGGACTTCTTGAGCTGTTAAGATTGATTAGCTATCGTCCATTATTTTTTCCGTTGTCTCAGTGTAGACTTTCTGTTATTCTTAAGGTTCCATGCATGTCACAAATTCTATTGACTGAAGTGGGAACCTATCTGAGCTGTTATGAAAAAATGAGTAAGCAATTTGAAAGAAAAGATAAATTGTTGGTGTAATTACGATGTTGACTCAATAAATATAGGAGTGAAAGTAGAAAGTAGTGAAATTGACAGGAATAATAATAAAGATAAGAATGGTACTATTTCACTGGAAGGAGTATGATGAATTAATTGAAATAATAGCATGATGACAAACGCAAGTCACAGCAGGATATTGACATTAAAGCAACCCAAGCATCATTCCTCGTGTTAGAATTGACGCGGTGGTAATATATAATGAATAAAGATTTATCCTTCATTTCATCACTTTATCTATAAAAAACGGACTTGCTTTACTTTACATGTAGAATAAAAAGAATTAAGTTGGGATTCAGACAGACAAAACTTTTGAGTTTGATGATTAAATAAATGTCATTGTTCACTGTTCGATCAAATAAATAATTATGGTTTTGTGCATGTTGTTTAGGTTGAGTGACCAGCTAGACGTGTCCAGAGTTCCAGTCCAGACAGTGAAGCAAATAACAAATACTGCAGATATACAATGAAAGTAAGCAAAGAGGTATTTTGTTTTCAAATGTACTGCGAACACAGTTGTAAATGAATGAGTGATCGATTGTGCGAATAGCCAATTCAGTTTCAGTTGTCTAATGGTAAATACTTACAATTATATTTTCTTCCGGCAAACTCTGCATGGTCACAATATTTTGCAGGGTCTCGACAGACTTGAAATTGTGACAGAAAGGAAAGTGCATTTAACGGAAAGTAAGTAGTGGATAGTGGAATAGGGAGGAGTGGTCAACATTAAACTTTAATCACCTAAATTTTGTATTATTGGGAGTAAAGCTTATTCAGTGTTTTCATTTGTGTTGTAAGATATCATGAGAGCAGGTAGGTAGAAACTACTGAAACAAGTAGAAAGCACACACGGCTTTGTGTGCCGTACCCTCAAAACTGCACTGCTTGTTTCTACTCACTTGGGAATAGCGAAATGAAACCTGTGTCAGATGATTGCTTTGATAAAACTGTAGTGTTATGTGTAGTAGTTTTCGGCTTAATATGGATGGATGAACGGATGGAGACAGACAAGGAGTCCGTCTGTCATGTCGTGTCAGTGAGTGGTGCGGTGGTTTGGTTTATTTATCGAGAAGGCCAAGGGGTGGAGTGTTGACGGGAATTGTAATATTATTTGTATAGTATTGCCGTTGTGCACCTCACCTGGAAATGTCATTTGTGCTGGCGTCTACTTTTACTTTAAGGTTATCAGCCCACGGGTTTGGGAATCCCGAGTGCGAATCGAGCTAAGGACAAGTTTGTGTACATGCGAGGTTCATTAGGCAATCGTATTACTAGGTTTATTTAGTTCAGCGAGGTTTCCATTTATTTAGACAGGAGAAAGTCCGCTACTACTATTAGATATACTTTGCCGTGGGAGATGTAATGTCATAAAACTTTTTGACTTCAAAATAAACACGAAATATGTTTTAATAACTGAGAAATCAAATGGGAGGAGGTGGTGCTACTAAAACAAATATGTAGTTCCATAGTACAGAAACCGCCATTCATTGTTGTTAATCAGGAGAAAGCATTGTGGGAAAAGATGCATGGTTGGGTTATAAGAACATCAACATGCAATCCGCACATTGTCTCAGGAGTGACGACTGCATGTTATCCATATGATTATACATATTCATGCCGAAATTACAACCGGGGGGATTTTAACCAATGTTCGTTTACGAGTTCAATACATTTACAACCGTTTGCATTAGCTGATGTGATGTGATATGACACATGAACACGGGACTGAACGAACTAATAAACTTCTTTGCTAAAAAGGAAGTGTAGGTAGTGGTGGTGGTGTTTAATAATATCTGTAAGGAACAAAAAAAGATTTGCACATGGTCCTTCTACGTGGTATCCATTCTCCTGGTTTGGTTATGTGTCCTTTTATATGCAAGTACTACAAGCAGTTAGTCTCATTTAGAGTTGTAGACGCCCAACAAAAAGTTTTATTGCACTTTCCTGCCAAAATTTTATTTCTCGAATTTTTTCTTCTTTCTCTCTTATTATTATACTCGACAGTGCAATTTCCTGCTCCCTGGTAAAATTACTACTAACCCTCCTTGTGTTTCTGCGAGAGAGAGTTTTATTTCTTGTAAATAGTTGGTCTGAAACATGAAGCAGTAGTCCGTATAACTATTCTATTCCTTTTGCATAGTAAATGAAAGCAATTCTCTGAAGAAGGCAACAACAGTAAAATAGCCAGTCATAGGTTGCAGTGGCTATGTTTTCCTTTTTTTCTCGCTTTATGGGAGTTACATATGATGATATGACGATACTGCTGAGAATAAAGGAGATAGACAGACGAATAGAAAGTTAATGAAAGTGTTGGCGACGATGGGGTTTGCATTTTTAACTGCAACGAGTGAGCAGTGAAGAAAAAGGGGGAAACGGACGCGTGCACAATTTTGCAGCACGCTATTTTCGTACTTGTCTCTTTCATTAGCTAGTCATTAAGGAGAAAAGTGAGATCGTTGCAGGAGTGAATGACGGCTGTCGATAAAATATTAGTCATCGGGGTTCTGTGTGATTCGCATATGGGAATAGTGCAATCAGGATGATTGATAACATCAGACCGCATTAGGGGAGAGCAGATGCACTAAAACTGCACAAATTAACTAAAAGATATTTAATGCAGGCAAACTTGGCAAAGAGGAAGTGAAAGACTTTTGGCTGTAGTTTTCAGACATGGCACATAGTAATAAGGCCCATAAAAGCACACTGCTGATTGTAAGGAAGAAAGGGCTGAACTAAATCGTTCCTAGCGTGGGTTTAATTTTTGCAAAATGTGCATTCTGCAATGCAAGCAAAAGGGGTAATTGATTGAGTGAAAAAACCCACGTATGGTCTGATCGGAACCGGTGGAGGTATTGTACCAAGAGTATAATAAGTAGGGGCTGCGAGAATATTTTTCGTTAACATGACCAGTGTGGCTGTATTTGAACAGCATAGCTCAGTTTCACTTGAAAGATAAGTTGAATTTAGTGTTTTGTATTTGTAGACAAAGCTTTTAGTACGTCGCGGGGTGGGATTCTCGAAGTATATAATTTGCAAAAACAAGGAAGGGAAAGAAGTACGTTTTGATAGAGAGATGATAAGGCTTTATATTCTATTGTTATTCGTCTAGAGAGAAGTAATTTAGCTCCTAGGGTTTGGGTTCACTTTCGCTGCTTTGTTGAACATTGATATTGCTGAATTTTCTCCCAGTACAATAGTAAGTTAAGTGCACTATGTTCACCACTTCTATCACTACCAACTGCTGCATATGAATTCGCTGATTGGCAAAATCCACTTTTTTCTGTCAGTCTGTTTGCATGTTTCATCATTCTCTGTAAATGTCAAAGGGATGATGTGATTTGTGTGCAAAGCTTTTTTCTTCGAATACAATCATGTGAAAAATAAATGCTTATGAAATGCCAAAAGGAGGAAATGAAGTTGTAGAGGCGCGTAGGAAAGCAAGTTTATAAATGAATATATTTGGCTAAAATTGTGCGTAGGTATTGTGTGGATGAGTTATCAGGATAGATAGAAAAGAGAAAGTTTTAGTGAAGTGCAGAAAAGGCTTGGTAAATATAATGGACCTATTGTGAATAGAAACAGCACGGAAAGCACATAGGCATTAGGATAGGACGTCAGGATGGAGTCAGTGCCATTCTTTCTTTGAGCAGCTAAACCTTAGCTTGTGTTCGAAACTCTTTTTCTGGCTGCTGCTGCATTTGGTTACTCCTGTTGTCGTTCATCGTTTCGGGGTTTGGAATTTTACAGTGAGACGAACTTTACCATAATAATGTATGAGAGGAAAGAGGAGTGAGTATACTGTATGCATTATGTATCCATGCACCCGTGTTCTCCAGTCCGGGAGACAACTATATGTATCTGTACATTTGTGTAGATTTCTTTACCAGTCCACCAGCTATATCCGATCAGGGCATTATATCCCGGTGGTGTTGGTGGTGGATGGGTTGCGTGTTGATAAAATGAAATGAAAGTTCAGCGGCGGCGTCGGTTCGAGAGAGTTTCAGAAAGTCCAACTCTTCGTCTGTGTTTCTAACTTCTGTCTTTAGTCGTAGTCTTGCACTCAGATCGAGCTCATGTTGTTGCATACTGCTTGTGTTTGTGTGCAACAGTCTTACTAATCGAGCATCTTATGTGACCCAGCCTGCAGCCTGCAAGAAAAGTATTATACCGTATTTTAACTCATTTTGTACTTCTTAGTGAGAACCTGATACTGTTGAGAAGATCTGCCTGAAACGGGACATCACTATCCTCTACAGACTTCAATCCCTTAAGTTTTGTCTACTGGACTTGTGATCCCAAAGAATAATATACAACACCTCGACAAGGACTCGTTGGAGACTGATTACAGACGCATCGGGGATGTTGTGGGAGAGAAACTGTCTTCGTAATTGTTCTCATTTGGATTGTTCCAAGACCAAGCTGTGATAATTTTGGGAGAAAGTGTGTGCCAGAAAAAACTACATTGTGAAAGCACTTTGCTGAATTTTACTCGAAGCTCTTAACTGTTACTTTAGTTGTTGTGTTTTTACTGAAGAATATTTGAACTCTGATTGGTGTAACGTAAACTTACACAACTTTTTATATTTGAAAGACTTGACACAATGAATATGAACAACATGGCCATGGTCAATGTAAACAATTTGCTTAACATAAAAGACTCCCGTTGGCTCCAGTTGGAAGTTTGCAGAGAATACCAGAGAAATAAGTGTACTCGTCCTGACACGGAGTGCAAATTTGCACATCCACCTCCCAACGTAGAAGTCCAGAACGGGAGAGTCACAGCTTGCTATGATAGCATCAAGGTAAGTATACACCAATAACTTAAATATATTTCAAACAAGAACCAACTATCCCGGGACCTCGACGAGCAAGAATGTTTGAGTTTATCAGATTGCAATAGAAGCCTATTGTAGCCAAGTAGTTAACTGAGTTGTCTGTATGTGACAAAGTTGACGGTAGTTGAGTGTTTCTTAAATTATAATATGTGTTTATAACTCTGATGAAATAAATCCCTACATTACAAGGACCTTACGCAAATTCAGATTTCAGATTTTCAGCAATTAAGTGTACCGTGATTTTGCTAGAAGTTGAAGATAGCTCACTAATTCGTTTGCGCTAGATACAAGCGAAGAACTGCTAGTCGAGTCTGAAGTTGTCCGTAAAATGAAATAGCGAGTAGCGAGTTGAAAGCTGGATAGTTGAAAAATCCATGCAACCGCAAACACAATATTCATGACAGCAAATTATTGTATAGTAAATGATTTGCTTAAATTAGATTACGAACGAGACTAATATGCAAGTAACCTGTGAGAGAAGAAAAAGAAAAGAACTAGGGAGAGAGCACTCAAGAATGATTTATTATTTGATTTCGGGTGCTGAATGGAGATGGATATTGGTGTGTTATTTGTGGGCGTGGGAGCCCCTTTTTCGTTGCTAGTTGCTATCATTTCATTGATAAGTCACGATTTCTACATACAAAACACGAGTGAATATATGAGATAGCCATTAAATTGTAAATGTAAATTGTTATTTCAATCCCATTATATCACGATATAGTGCATAATAACAGTGCTGGAAATAAGTTTAGGTAAAGAAAACGTGATTTTTTCGTAAATGAGAGTGTTAGTTCAGTTAGTTGCAACGCTGCAACACAATAACTTGTGCACACATTGATGCGTATAAAAAGGTATGGATCTAAGTTTACGTGTGGTTATAAAGAAGCTCAGAATAGATTGAATGAGTGAAATGGGAAAAAATTATGAGACAGGCAAAGAAGATATCAAATCGAATTTTTAAAGGATTACTTCACCCCTCGGCGTGGATTTATGACAGTGTGAAAGGTTTTGTCTGTCTACGAAATTAAAGAAGCAAGAATATGTATACGTTGATGACGATCAGGCAATGCTACATTTATCTTGCTTTAAAAGATTTGTGTGCTTCGAGACTGATTCAAAGACCCTTAGTCAAATTGGGTTAGACACATGTAGAAAAAATCGTACGGTGCACATTATATAACCAGAAACTCTCACTCAGTGTAGATTGAAGATTGACAACTAACTTGAAAATGTAGATTACATGTTCAAAAGTTTAATTTTTAAGCTGCATTGATTTTATTTGCTTGGTGTGTGGCAATTATTGCGGAATACTTGCTTGCACTGAAGCTAGAAAAAGTAAGATTATTAGTCAGAACAGAAATGAAACGAAAAGGATTAATAGAAGATCAAGCTGAGAAAATCTCTCTCTATAGCTCCTGATGACTGTAAAGCACTTTTTAGTGAAGTTCGAACAGTATTCGATAAAGAATGTTGCATGAAGTAACGTGTTTGTTTTCTAATGAGAGAAGAGCTCGTCTGTATTTAAACATATCACGGCTTATATTTTCTGGCATAATTCACTAGTAAGAAAGGTATTTGTTGAGGTTGAGGTGTTTGTCTTGGCTCCACATGTAATTTTATAGCATCAAGGTTCATCAAACATGAATTTAGCTTGACTCGTGAACATTTGTCTCTCTCAAAAGTGTAAATTAATTTAAGTTCTAATTAATCCTATCCTAAGAACGTAGACAGTTCGGTTCAGTTGTTTGCGAGTAAGCTTGAGAAAACAAACTCACTGCAGTAGTGCAACATGCGAAAGAAATATATGGCCAATACAAAAACCCAGTGCTCCAAGGTTTTTCAATCTTTCTTTATTGAGTTGGAGGACATGACATTTATGTTGCGTGATGATTACTAATGATCATATCACATAATGTGGAAGCCTTATATTGGTAGCATTGTTAGTATTAGTTCTTAATTCACTAGTACTCAACTACAAATTGCAAATTTTTCGTTTTATATAATAGTTCAAATAGCGCTATTAGTGAAATCAATTGAAATAAGAGTAATCAGTTGTTAAATGTTAAAATATTTGAGTATGGAGAGTAAGGAAAAATGTGATTCCGTGCACCGTGGCAAAGCTATCACAAGACCGATGCGTCGTAGAAACTACGAATAGATCTAGCAGGCAGCAGGAGAGTGTAATATGTAGTAATGTGTACTTGTTATGGGAATGAAGATGTAAAGTTACCCATCTAAACGAGAAAGATAAACACGAATCTTTGAAGAACTCCCTCCTGCTTTGTATCTCAACTTGACACTTACTTAATCCCGGAGTAAAGTAACAAGGAGGATGAATAGAGGTGTTGCTTTATTGGCATTTTCCGGATGCTTGCATGATTATGGCTGGAAAGGGAGTCAGCGAAGTAGAGGCAGTGGGTGAAATTTCGGTTTTGGTGGTCTCGCTTCATTGAATTAGAAATGTAAGGATTCGTCGACATCACTTCATAGTAGCACCATCCATATACGCTCAACTTTCCATAATACTGCACTGCACTTTTAAATATTTGTCTTGTCAAGCTTAGAACAGGCCAGTCCAGACAGTAAGATTGTGAGAAGGCATGTATAATGTAGAAGTGAATGATATTCAATATCATTTTTACCATAACTGTGCAAGGCATTGTAAATGCGACTATTTTCGTGAACAAAAAACCAAGAGCATTAATAGTAGCAGTAGCTTAGATTACTAGCCAAACGACGTGATTCCTGCATGCTCTTTAAGTATTTTTCTCACTCAGTAATTAGCTTATCGTTTGTTGCAGAATGTAATGGGGTAATTTATTTTTAAAAAGACAGAAAGCCTCAATGAGTTTGACATTTACAACGGTTGAAGGAAGTGTTAAGGGTAAATTGTGGGTGAAGTTGAAAGGATGGAAAAAGAGTTTTTGGGTTCTGTGAGTATAGTTAGGGAAGAAAAGAGTAATAAATGAACGACAGTGGGAGCACCAACACACACACATAGACTCAGGATCATGGATGCATGAGTGAATATTCTTGTAATTTTCTTCATCTTATGCAGGCTTCTCTTCCTCAACTACTGCCTTATTTAAAATAGAATCTTAGGATAATGGGGAAGAGAGTGTGGAAAGATTGAAGGAATGCCTCTCAAGACGAATTTGAATCATGTCAAAGAGTTAAATTTAGTTAATGGATCCTTTGATGTATTCTTCAAACAGATAATGTGAGACACACAGTGTATTGAATCTGTTTTACTAATAATAATCAGATGAAGGAGATAGTTGTTGAATGAATTGGAGGGTCAGAAGGGCTCTTCTGAACAACATGAAATGAATTTTGAGATTTTAGTTAAACAGTAACACGCAGCATTTGGGTAGTTCTTCACCATTTACTGCTTCTAGCTGCAATTCTTCGAATTAAACTAGTACTAGCCATTACGGTTATTAGCTACTTCTGTGCTCTGAGCTGGTGTTAGACTGGAAAGGAAGTACATTGAGAGGAAGCTATTCATGCAATCATAGAAGAGAGAGACGCTAAACGAACTCTGTGTGTGTTATCCGGACTCTTCATTGGCTAGATTGGTCACAATTTAAGTTAATTGTGTGTAATTGGAAGGGATCTCATATATTCCCATTACAACGTCAAGTAGGATAGTCATAGTTTACTTACCACGAAACTTCAGTTTTGTTGTGCTATGCAATCAAAATGGCTACTTACACACAGGTCACATGAAAAGCGTAATTTTCTCTGCTGCTGCAAATGAAACGAAACACTAGTGTTTAAACTTGAATATTGTTTAAATAACTGAGGCATGAGTCAAATTCACTGTAGGTACATGCAAATTTTGTTTCTTGTCTGAATACTCATTCAGAGTTTCAGAGTAGATTGAGAGCATTTGTGAATACTGTGACGTTACAGAAGTTCGATGAGATGAAATCATGTTGACGAATATTGTATGCTGAAAATGTAGATAGATTAAACTCTTACAATTTATTGCCAGGATTTACCGGAATTGACGAAGAATACAACATATTGAAAATTATAAAAATGTAGAAACTGCAAGTTTTGTGAATTTAGTATTTTATTGATTTGGTGTTTTGCGGTTTCTTCTTATGCTCTGTCTGTCTCTGTTTGCTCTTTTTATCTGAACTCAAACATTAAATTTACTCATTCGTCTCATTCAATAAATCGTGGTGGGATCATGATTGTAGTATATTTATACAAGAGTAAAAGAAAACTGGTATCCCCAGTAGCAAAAGGACAAGAAAGCATTACTTGGGGTTGAAAAATCGCAAAGCCAAGGCTAACTTAACCGTTTATAGTGAATCATTGCAACACTCGTAAACCGTCAGGGATAGTGAAACTAAAAGTAAGGTGCTTTTCATACAATATAATATTATATACATATATGATGATGTAGCTAGAAAATATCTCTTTATGATTGAAAGGTTTGTCATCGAAGCTAGAAAGTGCTAAAGAATGGTCCCTTGATTTTTCATGGAGCTGACGAGAGTGCTAATAAGGCACAGCAAGTTAACGTTAGCAGTTAACTTTCTATCCTTAAACTCATTTGGACATACGTGTATTTAGAATACAAAAAACTAGCACTTCAGTATAATCTGCAATGCTAGATGAGCCCCCAGTAATGATGTTTATGTTACACTCATTACTGAATAAGTAGTTAGTATAGAAGTATCTACTACCGGATTATACTTGACTTGATCCAGTATAGATTTACTTTCTCTATTGAGACTAGATTGTATCATCATCAGCCCCAGCTGCATTGAATGGCTCGAAGAAAGCATGATAATATAGCCAGCTAGTGTAATGATGCAAGGTTGTGTGATGAGTTGAGCTTGGTTACTTGGGTTGGTGTAATAATGAAATTTCTTCTCGTTAGGACGAATCGAGGACTGAGAACTAGATTTGCTCGTTTGTCTCGCATTTCTCGATAGTCGTTCATCGAGTTCTTCTCTTTCTGTTCTTCTGAAGAAGAGTAAGTGTTAGATTTTAGTCACGTCACGATGATGGTGCTAGTAAAGGGTGTAGGAAAGCCCGTGCCGCCGTCTAGCCTTGGGCACTTTGAACTTACTTTGTAAGTATCGATCGAAGGAGAGAAAGTAGGTTTACTGCTTTCTTTATCTCTCCTAATACTCTTATTTTCTCAAGCGAAATGAGTTTCGTGCTACTGCTGTTACTGCAGGCATTACCAATACTGTCCAGTTCCCTACTGTATGTACTTGCGAGTTTGTGGCCGAAAAATTCGGCACAAGAGAGCTGGGGTCTGACACGACGCACAATTTTCAGGGAATGTAATTTCGTCAAAGGTAGAGGACTAGAAGCACTGGTAATAAATGAATATAGATTGGCTCCTAAGATTTAAAGTGTCTGTATAGTAATTCATAGACTTCACTATAAAACAGCTAACGTTAAATACAACTTGCTATGTGTAAAGGTTACATGTTTCTGCTGATGAATAACCATGGGCAAGAATGCAAATTAAGCATGAGAGCTGGCTGAGAGAGGCTGGTTCATACATGTAGCAATGTGTGTGGGAATTGGAAATTTGTGGCATATGTAGGTACGAATTTTTAAATGGTAAAATCTCCAATAATCAGGCAGATAGTACAGTGACAGCATACATTTAAAATTTATTTTTGCCGGCAAGAAATGAAACTAATCCTGTGCATTTACGTAGGGAGACACTGAAAGGAGAAAGTAAATAAATGTTATGACATTGATTCCATGTGGAGGTGGAGCCAGCGACTCCATAATTGTGAATGAAGCAGAAAGATGACTTGAACAAGGTTTTTGTTTGGATTGTTCAGAGAAGTATGCACTTGAAAGTTGATAATATTGAAATACGATGTTGAAATGTGAAGTGGTGAAAGTTTCTGAAGCACAACTTCGAGTACACTGACAAACAAAAGACTTTTGTTAAGTGTCTATAAAAAACTCACATGTGAGTGGCGAAGAAATGCTCCGAATCCGAATATTGTTTGTAGATTGTGTGGTAATGATGACTAGATTCTGGCCATCACCACATTTTGGTGAAGTAAACGATGAGAGTTTGAGGCTTGCTTCCATACTGATACAATGTTTTTGAGCTCTGTATAGGGTTCACAAGAAAGATTCTCCTGTGCCTTTAAGAATTAGTGAAGCGCAAGTTCAAAGCCAACTAGGTTCCATTGTCTAGCCTTCAGGGAAACGAGGGAACACCGGAGAAATCTATTTACAGAGGGTGAAAGAGATCTGGTCCAAAAGTTATGCAGACGGGTATGGATGTAAGAGAGGCGATTTATCCAGGTGAATTGGCTGGAATGGAATCAAGAGTTCAGGTTTCACAACAAGAAAGAAGACATTTTCTTTCTCGAAATCACATTTTTGAGCACCTTTTCCGGCACTTTTCTCCCGGATCTCGGATATTTTAGCAGATGGGTTGGTTATTGGGCTATGGGTTCGTCTTCGTAGGGTGTGGGAGAGAGGAAATTGCGGAGAGCGTGTCTTCGATTCTTGAGTACGGCATTGCTGATGACACACGAATGAGATGCTTTGTGGGGAACATGGTTCCAAGTCTTTCTTTATATGCCAAGAGCTGTAGTCATGCTATGTGCCATATGGTGCTTCAGCAGGAGGACAAAATGATAATCATAATAATGAAATATAAGTGTAGGCAAACACACGGACATAGGATTACAGCTTAGCATGTGTTTGTGGCAGGGTGATGTTTATATTTATGTTAGAAAGAGTAGTGGTCGGACTCGGACGACTACGACATATGCTTTGGCAATATAGTGATATAGCCACGTAATTTGTTTTTACTTTTATTATACGCGCCATTTAAATGTGCTTAGCGTAAATGATTACAGTATACGACAGTCTTTTGGCGTAGTAGCACTTATAGTTGAAAGAACATAATCCAAAAAGCTAGTGACATTCTTCTGTCGAATTCTTGAAATATTCTTCGGCTGTGGTT
>JAQGAB010002201.1:0-12845 GCA_034696565.1 Isotomurus graminis
CACCACCATCACTTTATGCGTCATGCCTTCTTCACATCTCCGTGAAAAATTACGTCTGACAAACAGGCGCAATTTATCTTGATAATGGAATGCGACGAACGATGTGTTTGTGAGCCTTTGTACGATATTAATTAATTAATAACATTACGAGGAGAGTTTCATATCGATCTTTTGCAGTACTATTGCAATGCCTCATTTTACCCTCATCAGTACTGCTTTGACTGTGGAGGGTGTAAATAGTGTAAAACTTAAGAAGCACAGAAAAGCGTAAGAAAGGAAGCAATAAGACCACCACCGGACATGACACACACATAGCGTTGTGTACTTCTCTCGTCAGTGACAGACATGACATGACAGAAAACTAATCGGGAAAGCAAGTAGGCTGTACTCGAGCCGATTGGGGAATTCCTTTTTCATCCAATAAAGAATTTACTTATTTATGAAACCCTAAAGTAAAAGTGAGAGACATGAAGAAAACAGTGAAGGTAGAGAAGAATGGGAAAAGCATGTACATCCCTCACCTCATTTAAAATTCCACCTGCACTCACTCCACTTCCATTTGTTTTATTATAAAACAAAACTCCCAAAGATAGGAGAACTAACTTTTCGGGTGGAAATGTAATGTGTGTGTTGTTTCCGACATATTATTGTACGGTTCAATGGGATGAATATACTCCATAAAGAATAAAGAATGGTATTGCTCTACACTTCCGATGACAATCACAAGTCGTATTGGATTTTGTCTCCCCTTATCATCAACTGGTACATCTCCGGATGTCAATTCACATTTGGGAGGAATGTGAACGAGTCATGATTCCCCCAAGTTGAGGAGATCTTGAGAATTGAGAACGTATCAATTGGTACAACATGAAATGGGATGATAGTATCAAACATCACACAATGAGGGTCTTGTTAAGGAGCAATACTCGTCTCACCACCAGCGAAAGTAATCCTTAGTGACTTGACATCATTGTTCCATCACTTCTCGTCACTTGGATGGGGGAGAATTACTTTACAAGGGGAGAGAGATGATGTTATTCTTATGTTTGAATGAATGAGACTATAACTGTGAGGAGCAAGGGATTTTAATGAGAGAAGGAAATACAGAAATGTAACTAAAAATAGAGGACAAGACAGACTGTAAATAGCAAAGTGGGATTATTTCACTTTGTTATGTTGAGGAGGAGAGGAGTGAAAGTACCTTAATTTGATTTGACTGTTTGAGATTCACCCCACGATCTCTGGGTGAAAGGTGTATAATACAAATGTGGACGAGGTATACAATGAAATGTACTTCGTTAGTTGCCTTTTTCTGTTTCTTATTCCCTGAAAGGACCTGACGGTGAGGGGAAGACATACGGAATAACTAATTCAATGGAATTGATACACACACAAGGCTGACTATGAACTATAAATATGAAAGAATGATGATAACTGAAGAAGAGAATTGTTTAATAGTAAAAGAGAATAGAAAGATGGGTTTGTGGGAATATAAGAGTAAAAATAGAGTTCGATGTAAAGTATTCATAGAGAGGGTTGAGAGGGAGATGAATGCAATTATGGTATAAGGAGTGAATAAGAAAGAAAGGAAGTCGTGATTTGGAATGTGGATGAGCAAACAAATTTATTCAATTCCCTGGATATTGTTCCGTGTAATGCGAGCCATATATCACAAACTAACTTCCAACTTCATGCCGTTATTATTGGGAGTCTTCTGGTGGCGGTGGGAGCAGTGGTAGGGAGTCTACCTTTCACTCGAGTACTTTCACGAGCACTAGGAACTGGGATACGCACTTAATTCCTTCCCTGACTACGAGTGTCGTTTTCTGAGCCAACCTAACCGTAAGAGAGAGGGATAAACCAGAAACTAGAGAGACAAAGTGCCCAGTAGATTGGTGAAAGTAAAATCTAGTCCAGCAGACGGGTGGTTGAATAATAAGTGGAATATTTATTTTCAAATGTTATTTAATCAACTCCTCTCACTAAATAAGTTTAGTGAGGAGTAGGTAGTTCTTTCTATTAGGGGTCAGTTGACCATTCACGTTATTACTCAATCCAGCTCCTGTTGCTCCATTAGGTAGAGTTGATACAAACTAAAAGATTGAGTAACAACAGAAAGGAAAACATTTCCAAGATTTCAATTACTCTAGTGAAAGACGTGTGTTTGTTCAGAAGGTTGGTTGCGAGTTATTTTTCATATGTAAGATGGGGAAGCTGTAGACGTAAAGGATTATTATTGGTTACTGGAAGAGTAATATTCCAGCAATATAATGAATGGAAGATCAAAGAAAGTAAAAACATGATGATTTGCATGAGACTTGATGCAGCAGTAGTCAGACATTTTGGAAGACGGGTGGGGATGATTTTGGATCAGTGAACCATGAAGTGATTCGATTCCCTCGACAGAGTCTCTCCTCCGGATGTGTAGCTAATTGTTATTTTAGAAAACGAATTTGGGCTCTAAGCCTCCCTTCCATCTCCTCGCTTTCTTTTCGAACGAAGAAAGCTCCTCATAGGATTCGTAATCTCTCCCGACAAGGCCAACAAGGATTAAGGCCCTCGTGTTAACGCCTTCTCATCTTGAGTTTAAGGCCCACGCCTCTGATTAAGTCTAGTCATCTTTTAACCTAGCTTGGATCATGTGAACTTGAATGGAAGACGTATTCCCCATCTAGCCCAATGTAACAATTTTATGACCCTCATGTGCGTTTAAGTGGAGTATAGCTAAAGCAAAACAATAAAATATTAACTCTGCTTCCTTAATGCATATTAGAAAGGAAATGGTTCTATTCATTGGAGTTATTAGGCCCAAAAATAGAAATGAGGAAGCCTGCATTAAATATGCACTTACGCAACGACCACTTAAGATGGGAGATAGACGAATAATGAGATACTCCGTGCATTGTTTCCATTCCAATGCAGTACTTAATCATTTTTAAGTAGTCTCATTAATTAAGTCGGAGACGATACTCAATCCTTATGTCAAAGTCATTTGTCTCCATCCAGTTTGTGGAGTTGGTTGTGCACAATGAATACTAAACTCGGGTCGTTTCTATTTAAACTTACTCTCATTGGAATTCCCGAGGACCAAGGCGAACATTTGTTAGTTTAAAAGTCCCTTTTATTGGTCCTTGGCCTTTTGTTTCTGGCTCGGTTGTCGCAAAAGTGTCACCCTCTAAAGGCCCATGCTCATTAATTTGTATCTTACTTGATCTTTTACATCTTAGTGGGTTTACATGAGCCGAAACGCTCGTGCTGCTTGTGCTGGCATAATGAAACCTTAACCGAACAATCTATCTCAATGTCACGACCTTATATAATAATCTTCTAGCAATTCTCCATCCCACCTCATTAGTGAGTGTGTTCGTTACTATACGGTTTCATAACGAACCTCAGAACAATCAGCGAGAGCAAGAGAGACATAAGCAGATGAAGCAGGAGAAAACGAACCCATTCTTTAGTCGTCTGCATAATCACAATTATTATTCAGGGCACAAAGAAAGTGAAAGAGAAGACAGTCAGCACCCAAAAAAGTCAAAACTTGACTCTCTTCGTCCATATTCCTTACAAATTCTTAAGCTTTTCTCTTTCAATCCTTCTTTTTGATTCTACGGGAAGGAAGCTTAAAAACTCCTTAGTCAATGACTTTCTTGGGGAAGATAAAAAGTTTTGTATGAGCCGTCGTCTTTTTGAGTGAGTGTGGTGGAAGGATGGAAGCAACTGCTGTTGGTGTAGCAGAGGAAAGAAGAGTCCTATTGAAACCTTAAGTCTATTTATTCTAATAAAGTACGAAAGGAGTATAGAATTGTGCTCAACCAAATTACTCTTCCACCAGTTATCCATTTTATTCTTTCCCTTTTTCTGACTTGGTGAAGTCTGGAGATGAGTGGGGAAGGAGTTTTTGGTCTTTTAATGTTGAGATGGATATATACACACACCCCCTTGAATGAGTAAACTTGGAGAGAGGGAATAGTGATACGCTAAAGGGAAAAGGAAGGAAAAGGTTTTTAAATCTTAAGTAAGATAAAGAGGCAAGGAAATGAATGGATGAGGGATGATAATGATATTAACAAAAGGGGAAGAATGCAAATGCTTGGAGGTTTAGGAGATACAATGTTCAGAAACTGGGATATAGTGTGTCAACTTTTTAAAATCCTTTTAACGCTGTTTCCCCATTTTAATTGCGTTTTTAATGGGAATAGTTAATTTCATTTAGCAAGTGTCAGTCAAAGTGAGTTGTTGTGTGTCTCTGAGGAGAAATGAGAGTCCTTGTCTTGGTTTCCTAAATAACTCGTACGGACTGAAAGAGGCTTATGTAATGCTATAATCTGTCTTTTGACTTACCAAGGAACGTGGCCACAATGCCCCGATGACGATGATGCAGTTGGAAGTGCTATTTGGTAAGTAAAGTGGTCTCTCACAAATATACAGTGTGGGATGCAGTTTGAGTGTTCTCTGCGTGTGTCTGAGTCAGAAGAAGAACAAATTATCACGATAAGTCTTGAGATGATTTATAGTTCGGCGTGTAAATCTCTTTGTCTGTAGATGCACAAGAGAAAGTAACAAATGTAGGAGTAAGAAGTTTGTAAGTTTTTGGTAGGAGAGTGTCTCGCATCAAAGATCGGATCTCCACTTCCCTTAACAGGTAAGTCGGAATAAGGAAGGAAAAAAACTGTCACTTCATTTCCCTATCCACCTCTCCTTCACATCAATTCAACTTACACTGGCTTTAAATCAAAATCAAAGGCTCCTTCACTTTACTTGTATTCCACCATGCCGAGTGTCACACAAGAAGTTCCCCTGTGAATGTGTGTAATGATACAGCACTGAAGTCCTGAGTCCTTTACACTCTCCACTTTTCTGCTCTGATTGCAAGATACTCTGGGGACCAAAACCAAGTACGAAGTACAAGAATTAAGGGAGGATGTATAGGCCAATGCAATCAATGTTGTCTTGCGTTTATTCGTTTGTACAAATGGCCTCGGCAATTTTCCTCAGTTTTAAATGTCAAGAGACACTAATAAAGGTAATTGAGATAGAAACTGATGAACAGACTGGGACGCTAAACAAGTTTGAGAATTAGTAGTGTCATTAGGAAAGTTTGATGTTTGAATTATAATTTCACTAGAATTGCTTTTGTCTGTGAAAGATTTATTCACAAAAATCGGAGATTACCCCACTGGTAGTTGATGAAACACTCTGTCAACTTTCTTTAAAAGTTTGTCTGTGGATTAGTTGAATCACACAAAGTATTTCTTTCAGAAACTAGAACACGAGAAAGTGTGTGCGACTAAGGCTGAATTTGAGTTTTTAAAAATTTCACCTCATTTGAGAAGTTTTCAGTTGGGCAAATGTATGAAGAAAGTACCGGAGACTTGAAGAAAGTAGGAAGAAGTTACTAAGCTTGTAAGACGAAGGTAAGAGTAGGTTGAGTGTGTAGTTGTGTTGGGTATTTTTCTAAATTAAATTACTCTCACAAGTTTTAGTTTTGCGTTCTCCTGTGGAATTACAGGAAACTTGGTTGATGGTATTCGGTGTCTACTCAACGAGGGAAAGAGGAAGAGAGATGAAAAAAATTTGCAACTTTCTTTTACAGAGTCCAATCGGTCATAATGCTGTGAGTTGGAAACACACTTTGTTAGAAGTTGTGGAGGAAAATATCCCTTGTTGAATTTGTGTGAAAAACAAATGGGGAAATTAGTTCACGTCCAATACAACGAGGGAAACTTTTGGTGAAACCCTCACCTTATTTTCTAAGTGATCTTCAAGGTTTTCAGGGTAATTGTGGGCGATGTTTCTCACTCTGTTGAGTTTGTTTTCTGGAGAAATAATCCTGGTGAAGTGGTTTGTTGGACAATGTACTCAATGTACCAAGAGTTTGTTATTTTTAGTTCGTCCAAACAAGAAAAGTTTGGAGTTAGTTTACCAAAAACTCCTTTAAAGTTAAAGGGACATTAAAATTCAAAGATTTGAAGGAGAAGAAGTAAGAAGATTAATAGTAATAACTTTAATGGTGGATTAGTTGAGACGGTGTGAATTGGTGATGAGTTAGTATTCAACAGTAAAGAAGACTTTGGAGAGAGGTGCACGAGGATGTAGAGCTTTCACTCGACTGACGCATCGGATAGAACTGAGGACTCTTTTTACTCGATGAGGAAAGCAGAGCAGGACAAGAGGGTTTTAATATAAACTGCCACCACTACTGGTTCTCGCTTCTTCTTGGCTACCCTAGGGCTGTGAGAAAAATTCTCTACTTGCAAACAGTAACTTACTATATGCTTTATGTATGTTTATCAGAGAAAAGGATGGAGATTGAAAGTGATGTGTAATGCAAGTGATGTTATTCTAGTATGCAAATGTTGTTCAATATACTCACCGATGATGGGAATGATTACTTAGCTTCGCACAGTTCGCACCTTTGGAAGTGACACATTTTTAGACACACTTTAATCACAAACAACTGGCGAGGAAGGGAAGTGCGCGTCAGTGGAGTCAATGAAAGTTTGGAGAAGATGAAAGTGAGACATTTCTGAGATCATTTTAATGCATGGGGAGTGGGAATTCGAAGTTGTCAAAAAGTGAAAGTCTCTATGTGAATAGAGATATTTGAATGGAGATATAGACGAGTAAGTGTTTGTCTCTTGGCCTGGGTGTCTTTGCCATTGGAAGGTGATCAGTGGAGCTGTTCACCCACCGGAGGATACACTTGAGTGAGTTTCTCTTCCAAAGCTGAATTTCGAGGTCTCGAACTGTCGACTACATCACCTGCAACTCACGTACTCCAAATGTAGAGACAGATGTGAATGTGAAGGAAGGAAGAGGGAAAGCACAGAACACAAAAGCGCTGCTGGTTTGGTGGAGATGACGAGTTCTTGTTGAATTGCTTTCTCCGTTGAAGGAATCAAAAGTAGGGTAAATGCAATGCGACTATTTGTGACTCACAGGCTTCTGTAGACCATGACGGATGTGGACAGAGAAAGTTGTTATGTGATGGAAGATATGCTGGTGCATTCAAAAGTTACACAAAGACTATATGTAATTTTGCAGAAGGCAGCAAAGTACTTGCGACGACCTGCTGGAATGGAAGTGCATTTCGGGTACAAGGGACTTTTTTTCTGGGAAGATACAACAACAAACAGGGACCTTGTGGGATGGGTTAAAAAATCCTTTGGAAAATAAAAGTTCGTGTTGCTCAAAGAAGGTGCAAAGGAAAATGTTTATTTTTAAACACATTTTGTAAAAGGGAGAAAGCTTCCCAGGATGGCAGAAGTAAAATGCATGTATGACAAACATATGGCGAGGAAACTGACAGGTATTGCTAAACCTCGTTTATTGTACAGAATATCACTTTCAGAGTTTTTGCAGATTTTCCAGCATTTGATTTACACTTTGAAAAAAACTTGTTGGAAGTTGGGATGGGAAAAAGTCTGCGTGTACTTGATGCTTGTAATTTTGCATGTTTAAATGTGAATTAATAGGAAACCTGTTTTCCTCTTTCCGATCGTGTGTGTAGTAAAGTTAGGAGTTCATATTCCCAGAAAATGGTTCGTGTAGTATGAAAATTCAAATGATGAAGAATGGGAGTCGGTTGTGCGTCACAAGTCGCCTGAGAAAGGAACTGGCGGAGGATTAGGTAGGAGAAATGTACTGGGGATCTGAGAAAGGGAGAAAGGAACATGCAAACATTACATATAAAGGTTTGCTCTCTCCTAAGAAATTAAGGAAAGAGAGAGAGTAGCGAAGGATCAAAATGAGGGAAATTTCCTTGCCAAATCGAAGTTCGAGTCTAAACAAAGTCGTTTCCTTTCTGAAGGCACTTGACTTGGAGTCTTGTCTGCCAAAATTTAGACTGGAAGTGGAAACGAAATGAAATGGGTCATGAAAGGGTTTGATTAAATCATGGACTTTTTGTCTTGCCAAATCACTCACTTTCCCTGCCTTTGTAATAATAATGAGCTCACTACGCCAAACTCAAAAGCATGTGCAAATTTTGTTACAGGAAGTTGATGTAAAAACCGTTTATATTTATTGTGGAATCAACTAAACTTCTTGTTATTTGTGGAATAGTAGTGCAGAGTGTAAGTTGTTTGTAAGCGTTTGGAGTATTTTGGACTATGTGAGCTCTACTGACTTCTAATCTCTCTCTCACGCACATCACGAAAGTACAGAGCAATTATAATTGTTCCGTGTCACTCCAAGAAAGTATCTTAAACTTTCATCAGTTCGACACGAAAGACCGAGTAATAATAAGAATTAAGGTTGGTTGAGTATTAAATGAATGCACTTATAGTGGCCGGCTGTTGCTTGAGAGAGGATTATTTGTTCGTATGAAATTAATTTAGGTCAACGCTTACAATCCTACATTGTTTCATTAGACACGGCGTACGGGATCGAAGGGCTGGGTATTGTCAAGCGTTGAAGGTATGTGAGGCGTGTAAATTGATTACATTGCGTAATTGAGCAGAATGGGGGAGAGAAAGGAGGCGACAATGTCTTAAGTCTTCAGGCTCAACTTATTTCGGGTGACTGGATGGTTGAATTATTGCCACGTAGCACATCTACTATTATTATCTCCTATGTGAAGGGACATCTTCTAATGTGTCTCTCAAATCTGGAAGAAGTGAAGTCCCTCTCTAGACGATTTCATCCTTTTATTCTTTCACTTGTCACTGGTGCACAGTCAAGAAGCTTTGGCTTTGTATTCGAGTAGTAGATTCATATTATTACATTACAAGTCTTTCTTTGATTCAACGTGAATAAGTTAACTTTCGTATTAAATCCATTTTGTATTTATTGTGTTGCTCCAGAGGAGACTGTCTCAAGTGCCTAAGCAAAATATATTTCAGAAGGATTGAGACTTTGGAATGTCTTTAGTCTTTAGTGAAAGCGATTCTACGAGAAAGGACGGAGACTTCTGGGGAAATGGATTGTTCTAATGCTCATACATAATAAGAAGTGTTTCCGCACAGCACTCCCCGCTCATTTGCAAGGGTGACAAAAGCAAATTGTTGGATTCTAATTAGTTGCCAACTTTTCATTTTGTTTCTTGTGCCGTGCTATTTCCGTACAATTTTAGTAATGAACCCCCATATGTCCTGTGAGTCAGTATGCGTCTCTCAGGCTCACGGCTACAGTTCTACACAAATCAAATGGAAATAGAATGGATGTCGTTGTTATTTATGTGTGGAAATTAATACCCCGAATTACTTTATCGGAGGCTTGAAGAATATCTTATTTTGTAGGCCGTGCAAAATCTACAGATAGTGTGGTGCGTCACTTGCTGAATTATGCATCAGGTATATGATACAAAATCTTGGGACCTTCCTGTAAGTGTAACACAAAAGTAATCATTTTCTGAAACAATTTCTTCATTGAAAGTGTCTACTCTTTAATACTTTAATGGCTGGGCTTACTTTTCAAAAGACAGAGAGAGTGAGAGACAGCATAGGAAACTTATGTTTCATTATTTGCTTCTTGGAAGAAAGAAGAGCGTGCCATGACAGTAATTTACTGTCTCAAGGACAATGTTGTGTAGGCAAAAAAGAAGAAGATTCATTGGAACATCTCTTCCTTTCCTCACACATTGCAAATTATTATCTGAGCGAAGACAACTGTTCAGTGGACCTTGTAATGTCCTTTATCACTTCAGATTGGCTTGGGTTTCAGGTAAACCACTTGGTCTTTTGTCAGTATTGATTGAAACCCCCTGAGGAGTACATACGGCTACGGAGTAAATGGAGTAATTGGGAGGTTATGAAAGAAGTGTGAGGGAACTAATTCCCCTACTCGACCCAGTGGAGCGTTAAATGCATGTGTGACTGAGGAGTGTGACACTTTGAGTGAAGCAGACGAAGATTTATAAATCCTATTAGTAATTTAGCTAAGCATTACTTCTCTACTTAAGCTCTTTTACCAACTAACGAAGTTTCTTTCTACTTTCTTCAGGGATTATGTGTCTCTCTAACTCTCCACTTCGTGTTTGAGTAATACGGCACACGCTTCCATTGTCATGAATATTCGCTGCCAAATTCGGAACTTATTTTTATGTCCCCCGCACATGAGTCCAAGTTTGTTAGTATATAATTAGTATAATTAATATAATGAAGTGAGAGTTTCTCTTACTACATGGTATGTAGGCACGTAAACTTTCGTATTTCCAGGAAAGTTGCTTAATTCTAAGAAGTCCTTGGTTTTAAAGGCTTTAAATCACGTTGAATCGTGTTAAAAGGATTATGACGCTATTTTACTGTCTTAGTTTAGATTTTTATGGTAAGAGAAAGTGCACAAAACACAAGGATTCCAGCGAAACCAGTTCGACCTTCGATCTCCGTGAGAGAAGTTATATGTGTACTGTGGAGCTGTATCGAAGGAAGGAGAAATTTAATATCATGTCGGGAATACTGATGAGAAGTAAAATGCTGTTCTGATTCATTGAGAGAGATGGGAGAAAAACTAGGAGATTTCGTGCGGAAGATCGTAAACAAACTAAAAATGTGTGTGTACGTCCGTTTGTGTCCCCAATCTGTCAATCTCTAATTAATTATCTAGAGAGGCAAAGCAGGTTGCAGTGGAGATTGTTCTTATACAACATGTTTTGCAAGATCAAACGAATGTCAGGACTTCAAAGTTTGATGTGTTTTTGAGTCAATTCCGAATCGAAATTGGATCCTTCTCGGTTTATATTAAAGGGATTGGTGTTACATGAGTTCATGTCGAAGAGAAGGGATTCTTTGTGGAGGTCGAAGGTTGAAGATAAGAGAATGTCTACAAGAATTCCAGTTTGGAACTGAACGCCCATTTGGTTCCTGTTATCCTAGAAAGATTGTAGGTCAATTCTGCTTCAAAGTGGTTTGCGGTTTGAATTAACTTTTAGTCCTGGAACAGCTTGAAAACTGTGTAAATAAATTAGTAATAAATAATTGACTGAGTTATTGCATCGGTAAGGTTCAAGCCTTATCATTGGTGGATGGTTGGGTTAAATAAGGACCTGCTGATGAATCTTTATTCACAACGGGTACATCTTTTCTCCACAGGGACAGTTACCTACACAAATACATTGCTCAACTTGCTACAACAACTTTCCCTGTGGAAAACTTCAAAAACTTCCAATATGAATGAATGTGATTGGAAGTTTGAAGTTCTTGAATCAAACTCTTTTATAAGACAAATAAATAAATAAGAAAGCTATATATATATAAACCTACCCACTTCCAAGGTCTCAAGAGAAACTTTCAGTTTTCCCATTTCAAACTGGACGGCTTGTCATTGGTGATGCGAGCAGCGTTCCGGATAATTCCAGAGAGTAATGTCCAGCAAAATGAATGTGTTGCGGTTGTTGGACTGGGAGAACTTTATGGCGTGAAATAACAGAGACGATGCGCGATGGATTAACTGATAATGTAAAGAAAAAGAGTTAGAGGAAAGAAGAGGCAATTCAATCCGAATGAAGTGAGTTTGGTTGACATGAAATGGAAGGAGTGACAAGTGTTTTGCTCAGCTTTTCAGACAAGATGAACATAGAATAGGAATGTAAATGTCTTGTCTCGAAGGTTCATACAAACATGCGTGTCATTTCCTTGGACAAATTGCAGCTGAACACCAGAGACAACGACGAAATGATACTTTGTCTCATAGTGGGGATGCTGGGGATGACGATCTGCTGCGAAGTCGTCAGGGAACAAAGAAGAGCCAAACAGATTCAACGAGGATACGAAATTGTGAACGGAAGAAGCAAATGTTGATCATTTGTATGCATAGAAATGTCCCTGTGCGATTGAAGGAATGGCCAAGGACTTCCGTTAAGTGTGTACAGTACACAGAATTATAGTTTATTACAAGGTTATGTGAAGATTTTATTGGCTTTTGACTCCACTTTAAGTTGAGAAGTATTCCTAGGGAATCTGTTTTGAATTCTAAGGAATTGTAAGGATTTTAAGGTATCACGTATATATGCATGTCATCGAGGGTTTCTAAGAGAGTTGCAGCGCTAACAAAGTTTTCGTCTTCTGCGAAATGCATCTCTATACTATTCTTTTGCACTTTTACTATTGTTAGTTGTACTAATATGTATCAGTATAAAAAGTACGATAGCTTCTTTGGAGAATATCATTAAGTCACGATTACTTTGCAAAACTACCCTGAGTAAAAAGTTTGGTGGTTATTCGGATGAATTGAACTGAGTAACTTATGTTATTTTAGCGATAGCGATATATACTTGTATTAATTTTGGAGGAATTAAAAGGGCACAAGAGAGATGAAAGGCAGGCGGAAAGTATAGTTTATCGCCAGCAGAAATATTTGTTAGTCTGTGAGGAAGACGGTCTCGTTGTATTGCAAAAGAATGGAAATTTCTGCAAACGAGCCAATGGATGGAGAGGCTTATGTAGTAATCACGTTTCTGAGAATGATTCCCATTTAAAGACGCAGCAAGCAGCGTCGGTTGAATAAATGGAAGACTGTCATTAGCATTTGTGTCATTTCGCTAATGTCTCACGCAGCAAGATGGAAATGAGTATGAATTAAGCGACGACCTAAAGTGACACCCGTACATGACAGCTCACCCTTCCACACCCAGAAGAATATACCACCCGTGTTGGACAAATGCTTTGCATGCAGATTCACGTAAAGATTCTTCATCTTTGGGATTTGCTTGCAGATTCTGCAGTAGGTGGATCTGTCAGTGAGGGAAAAGATATTGGAAAAGTAGTGCAAAAACGACTACGGAGACTATGGAAGACAGCGTTTGAAGTGGGATGTAAGAAGAATTTCTACGAATGATGAGAATGCATTGGTAAATAACGAAGGACAAACAGAAATCAAAGGAAGTCTGAAGAGAGAAGCGAGGC
>JAQGAB010002202.1:0-12842 GCA_034696565.1 Isotomurus graminis
CGCCTTGTACTACAATAATAGGAAACCGATCTGCGGCTCTTTTATAACGTTACAACAAAAATCTCGCAATTGTTGCTCTCTCAATGAGCTTCAATATGGATGAAGTTATGATCAAATGATGTGCTGTAAGATTTCCGAAAATAAATATTGACACTTGACTGCGTTCAAAATTCGCGGGTAAACTGATTGTGAGAGTAAGATTGTCTCTGGGTACCCCGTCTCATTTCAGATTCGCAAATAAGTTCACCCAACATTATTTATGCATTGTAGCGAATAGCTGAGTTTAAAATAACGGACAGAACGCCGAACTACATTCGAATTTTAAATAATATAATTTTACTCCGGGGAAATATTGCTCTGAAACTAATCATTGGTACACATTTATACAATACGACTTAATTGTTAAGGAAAAACGAACTTTAATTTGTAGATATAGAATGAAGATTACAAGGAGCAACACATAATATTTTGGTTGGTTTCATATAGAATATATGAACTGAGCAATAATATGTAATTCATGTAATGTCGATTCTTATCTTGTAATTTACAAATCAGCCTAACAATCATCACGGTGAATCATATCAATTAATAAAAAATGTCTTTTCGTGCAAGGAGCGTTAAATATCCTTGAACTACCAACTGTCAATACAACTTACAATTAAGGTAAATGCTTATAGGTTTACACAGTGAATAATGATTAAGTTATTACACTCAATCTTTTTATAATTTTTACATTAAAACGTTAAAATCAACAAGTATCACATTTAGCCCTCAATCTCGTTTGAATAGAATATAATTAATACTAAAGCTATTAATAGCTAATATTGGTATACCAGGGGGGACAAAAATGGCAATATTTTAAAATTTCTCATTTGTCATGATTGATCACATTCACTTTTATAGAGAATACTTGTATTAATTTCTCATACAGAAAGTGAAACCACTATTCAAATATAATTAGTAGTACGCTCAAAGTTCCTTAAAGTATATTCGGCCAGGACTCTCGTCAGATTTAATTATTATAATGAGAATATGAACCGTTTCTTTCAACGGGATGAATAGCTAATGAGACAACTTCTAAATTGACTTTGTTGCAATTCATACAAATAATAGAAAATCTATCTCTGTCTACGACAAAGAACATTATGCTAACGATTATATGAAAAGTTCGCAAGTATTCTAAAAGCAGAATTTTATTACCCAGTCACTGACTGCTGAATTCTTTGTTTAACTTTTCCAAGAAAGCAGGCACGACTATTGGGTTCTCTTCTGTCTAAGTCTAATCCATTTACAGATTATAATTTGACCTAATTTTCACGAGTATAGAGTTAATTATTTTTTATCATGCTGGGGTATACACTTCCTCACATAAGTATTCCATTTCTGAAGTTACGTTTTTCCTAGTTAATTGTGCATAAAATGAGTTCTTTGAGATTCTCACGGAAATCTACAAAATCGAACCACTCACGGCTACTTTGTAATTCATATCTAGTGGACACTGAGGTTGCTTACGAATTAGTTGCGGTGTGAGCTAGTGTTTGTGCATGAATATTTTGTAATTCTTTAACATACATATATTAGGTAATCTTTAAATGGCCCTTATAATTCCTACAGAATAGTACCTTCTACTGTATTATTACTTATACTTATTATTCGGACAGCTGAATTAACTATAACGCTTCTTAACGATCGGCGTAGGAGTAGTAGTATCATCAAGGCTCGTGAAAGTAAAAGGTCGTATGAAAAAGGCTTATTGAATTTCCGTAAGTCAGTGTGCATCGGACTCTCTAGGTTATCTCGTGGAAATGGAAAGTTGGTTTTTCGGAGGCTGGAAGTGGAGCGAGCACATTGGAGGAAGATTTATTGTTCCATGTCTTTGGTTTCTTGATCTAGATCTCTCCCTACTGCATCGTCATGTAGAATATCTTGCCGAGGAGAAGTTTGTCGAAATTGAAGTAAAGTATGAAGTATATAGTCCGTGGTACTGGTGTGTGGTGCAATAAATGGATAAAAATAGAAATCGACTGCCACTGCTCAGAAGATTTCGGTTTCATGTCAAAGAGTATTTTCATCTTCAATATCCACACATGTTCCCTACAAAAACAATCAGATAAGCAACTCGTGCTTCATCATCCTTGAAAGTAGGCTTTTTCATTAAGCCTCTCCAAACATAATACCATTCTAGGGTAATTGTCTCCTCCATACCTCGTAAACTCCGTTGCTGCGAATGTTAACTCCAACGCTTGTGGGGACAACACTAGTCATTTCTTCGTTTTGGAAGACATCCGAATTCTCATCTTCTTCGAAGGCATTAAGAGTTGCAAAATTTCCACCAGGATTTCGAACGTCTCCCTCAGGAATGACCAAGCGGTCCAATTCCCTGGTCACAGGGTCTTCACTGTTTACGAGCATTTCTCGAGAGGGAATCGAACTAAAGTTGAAAAAAGTCACTGCATTAATAATGAGATTGAAAAGTACTCGGCCATTTCGACCCATCGCTATATGTACTCCATTGCCCTCGGAGAAAGTGTCACACACGTCTCAAACTGACTGTGTACTAGATTCTTTGATCTCCTTGATTTCCCCAAACTTGTGACGATTAGTCCTTTGCTTACCTAAGCGTAACTCGTTTTCTCATTTTCGATGAAGGTTCTACACTATTTTCATCTTGTACGTTGTGAGAAAGTCGAATCACAGGACTGTTAGGTTCACTACACTGTAAATAGAACAAAAACAGTTTCTTTCACCAGGGCATCGCAATAACTATGTAGCCTTCATAGCTCAATTTTAGTTGTGTGAATTATCTAGGTGAGTTTTTAAGCTAGAAACTACATACAGGTACAGTTAGTAAGTAGTGGTTCACCCACCAGGACATCTAATATCGCAGTTTTATAGGTGAGTGTGTGTTTGGGTGCTCATGCAACAGTAACAGTAAAAGGGAGAGCGTGCTGACATTCGTTACATTATTAATCAGAAGAAATCGTAAATTATGACTAGGCACGCGAAATTGACGATTTCTATTGCATTTATTTTCACCTGTTTTCCTACTAGGATAGGACGAGGTTTGTGTCTGTTTGTACCGGAAGACGTAGTCGTGGGGGGTGGAAAGGAGCCTCCTCCATTATTTCCCGATGAAGGTGGAGAAGTGTTGGGGGACAATGGAGGCAGAATCGCTAGTAAACGCTTTCTATCCTCAATATACAGTTCCAGTAGTTGTTCCACTTTGGTCTCAATGTCCTCCACCTGAAAATAATACCCTTCTATCAATAACATCAACTTAGGATCTTTTACCATCACACAAATACTTCAAGGGAACTCCAGTCACAAAATTTGATATTTAATCCCCTACTCTATTAAACGGTAGCTGAGAGTGCTTGCATTTCACTTTGTACTTTTATAGGGCATCTTTCATCAAATAAGAATACAACTAAAAATAACGTAGTAAGTGTGCCATCGTTAAGAAACAGCCGTGGGAGGTATATATATAGAGCCACGAACAGCTTACTTAGAGAGGTAGCACATTGTACCTGTCTTTCAACTTTCACTATGCGAGCAGCCAAACAAATCTTGGAGTCGTAGACATCTCTGGCCTTTGAGCCTTGTCGTCCCAGGATTTGATCCAATCTAAAAATCACATGAGTTTATTACATCTCAGCAAGCAAATGGGTTAGGAAGGAGGCATCTTCTCCGTCATTCCCATGTTTCTCCTCATCAAGTATATCTTCACGGAGAACTTGAGACAGAATTCATTATGCTGTTATGCATGCACACGATGCTCTGTGTCTATCCCTATCCGATTAAAGCTTAGCCTTAAGCCTTACCAAAATTACTTGATATTCTTTTCCCTAACCAAACGATTAACGTAGCTTTAGGGTTTTTACACTATAAATTCAAGAACAGCAAATGGGGCTGTCATTTAAAAATCATTTCCACCTTGGGAGTCATTTTCATTTGAAGTAGATTCTTTACAGGAAGTCTGAAGTTAGAGCTTTGTCTAGAAAAACTTGTACTTTGCCATTAGTCAGGTGCTGCACATCTGGGGGCTTTACGCTACGCTTGGACGGATTAGACACCAGTGGTCTGAGTAGGCTAACTGTAATGGTTATTGCTACTGCGTATGGTGAAAGAACTGGCACGTTGCGGGACAAAAACACACAGTTGTCAGCATAGGAAAAGTGACTTTCACTCACCTGCTTTGAACACCTTTCACTCGACTCAGAAGGTCGACATGTCCTGCAGAGTACTGTTCGATTACATCCTTCACATCGTATGGCTTAAGGGCTTCTCGAAACTTTCTCCTGGAGACTAAGTACTTCATCTGTTTCACAATAAATGAATTACTGGTATTAAGCACACGTACATCTCATTGATTAATGATTAACTGCTTGCGTGAGCACAGACTGGTGAACTTTGGCTTTACTATTCAGGTACTGGTGGGTGTTTAATCAATGACAAATTAAAAAGAATCGCTGTTCGTATCAGCTAACAATCTGACGCTACACGCGAACAAAGAGTTTGGTCCTTTCTATCCGTACAAAAGGATGCATGATTGTCTCAAATTGATGCCTACTACGTCTTTCAATTAGCCAGTTCTGAGTTGGAATATCAGAAAGAAAGCGTACTTTCGATAATTACCGTCCTACCTGAATAAACCAGGTGCGCCATTAATTATCGAACAATTGATTGGTACAAAAATTACTTTTCTAATAGCCCTAACAGCAGCTTTGTGCCGGGGAGTGAGTTCTTGCCACCTCCCACCATCGTCATCATCTGCACATAAATCGTGTAGAGAGTTCTCTTCCCGTCCAACGGAATCTTGACTTGCAGAGGCCTGAAGGCGAGGGGGTGGTCCCATAGGACCCGCGGGGGGTCCTGGTTCCAACTCACTTCCACCACCTCCTCCAGCTCCTCCAAGTCCCTTTCCACCTCGTCCTTCCCGTGCCTGCAGCGACGGAGACGGGGAAGGTGGTCTCAGCGACTTGTTCCTTCGAATTGTAGGCCAGCGTCCCATTACGAATGACGCATTATGTTTGAAGCTTCTGTAAACGGGTAATCATTAATTTAACGTATTAGTTATTTGTCCCTACTGAATTAGTTTCGCATGTTTCAGCCTCAAACCGTTCCCAATGCTTGTAAAAGCATGCAATGTCTCAGAACTGAAGTTCCATGAGAGAAAAGTTTCATCATCGCACAACAAAAAGTCATATTAAAGTGCTGTCTTATGCACACGATGCATTATTTATGTTATATAGTTATAGTAGCTCTAGTGGAGCAGTTGTATCAAGCGCATACATTATGCATTTAGAATCAAGCATTATATTGGCAGGCGAAAGCCGCAATCCCACAGCCATTAAAATTTCAATGCCTCGCGAGTGAAAAGAGTGATTATTTACTTAAGAGAATCAGTGGTGTCATGATGTCCTTTAGATATAGAAGGTGCCCTAAGCCTGGAAAGGTAATACATATTTCACATTGAACACAAAAGGGGACAGTCGAGACGTTTGATTCACTAGTAATTCTCAACCCAATTCGTTGCATGTTGGTGTACGCGATCAAGTGAAGGTAATCCTGGGCGGATTATGAGGACTTAAATGCTACTAATCTGTTACACATGAACGATATTCGCTTGCCAATCTATTCACACAAAATATCATATGTAGAGTATCATTCCTTTGCTTTCCCATCCATTCAGTATATCCGACTTGCCGATTTCCGTTGTCTTTTAGTTCGTTATACCTCACGCCAACCTCTGAATAGTCTTAGGCTGTGATTCGTGATCATGATCTACTCTGCATTAACCTTTACCTTTAATTTATGGTAGTTTGATTAGACACATAGACAGGCTACACCTTTTCTGTCTATGGCAAAATTTAAATTAAGGGCCAATTAGTTTCTTCAAATGAATTCATTTTCGCACAGTTTTAATGAGGAACCAATTCTACACCATCCTTCCCATTCTAAACAAACCCTATTATACATATCATTTTGTTTCTATTCTTGATTCAATTTCTCAGAAAACAGAACTCAAAATCTCATTTCAATTTTCCGTATGAAAAGAAACACTAGGAGGAACTCATCAATTTCGCCCACTGTTCATCAGTCGTACACACAGGAACATCATAGTCAAGAAGCTGTGTGGTTTCAATTGGTTTCATCTTTCAAATCAACATGAGGCTTATAGTATTCCAGTCTATTTGCGCAACATAATTTTGCCATAGTGGAGCATTCAGGCTTCCATTATTGCTGTCACTTTGAGAACAAACACCTCGTGATATTGTGTACTGAGGATGAAGTCTTAGTGTTCGAATTACTATACTTGATGTCTTTCATCCTTCACGGACTTTCACCTTACATTCTATCGCAACACCTTATCCCTTTGCTTCTCACCCTAATGCTCACAGCTTTCTCTTGCCACTCTGGATTCTTTCTTTACTGTTATTACACAAACTCGTAAGCCACGGTAGAAACATAAATCTAAATTTGAGATCAAAATGAAATCTTCAAACACGAGGAAACAGTGAAGTGGAATTAAGTAGGTGGTACTCAAACACGGGATCAAAGACGAATTTCCCATATCCACAAACTGTCCTAATCCCACGTCTCCATATGACTCCTTCGAACAAAGACACACTTTAGCGAAATATTTTTATATTAAATCAAAGGCAATGGATAAAATCTCCTGAAGAAACAGTCGAACAGAAGTCTATTCGTTTCCTTTTTCAAATAAGGTAAGCTTCCGTAATAACGGAACTCTATGTGGGTTGGGTGCAGACGGATAAAGAATAAACGGAACTTCCCCTCAGGATTGCCTTATTCTCCTTCAATCTTACAGCCACAATTGATTTTCCACTCAAATCATACATTGTCATTGGGGTAGGCGTAGTATATTATTCCCTTCGTAGCAATTTAACGTCTTTATTGTACCATCAAAGTTGAAGTTGTCCTCGTCCCTCAAAACTTTCGATTTGTCTTTGTGTTTTAGGATTACAAATGTATGTCTGCAAAATTAATTAAGTTAGTTCATTCTTGACAGTTAATGTCTTTTGTAATTTGCTGTTTCACAGGGTAGTAAACAGAGGTTTAGTGGCTTTGGTTGGAAATTCCTACATCTGACTGACAATATGAAGTCCTTCTACTGAACGAACTGCTCCTTTCTCCACAGGACTTTCACCGTTTGAGACGCTCCTGTCCTAAATGTGCCAACTGAGAACCAGTAAGCTTCACTACTAGAAAGTGAGCATCAAATTTTCTGGTCTCTGTCTCCTCAATAAGCTCTCTTGTAACAAATACATCGTACGGTTGCATCTTATTGTATCAGTGAGGTTATGCAAGTGGCTCACACACTCAAGTACTATTCGTAGAAAGGAAATTTCCATAAAATAAGTTTCTCCATTCATTTCACTGCTAATTAAGCACAAGTACGGCTTAAGAAGCTTTAGTGAACACAGACAAACACGTTTCTAGAAGCATTAGATCCTCAATCCTCTGCTCCATCCACACTTACACAGATACTGTGTACTTTTCTGTGTCCTGCCTCCTTGTGGAACAAGTAAGATAGCTCTATCCAAGCACCTCATGCCCCACATACATTGTTCTTCTGTTTACACTTAACTTTCCCGAAAGCGGAAAATCCTACTTTTATCTGACCAATGGTAATACTGGTCAGTTCCATAAAATATGTAGTGGACACTTGGATGCTTTCTATGGCCACAGTGGGACTCCATCCGGTCAGTTCTCATAATAATGAACAAGATGATCTGCTGAAAAAACCACAGGAGATGAAGAAACTTAGTTGAAAAACTAAGCTGCCTTGTGATACTGTCGATAAATTCTCAGAGTGGAAAAAGAGGAAGTGTGGGGAGAAATGTCCGAGTAAAAGAAAGTCCATGGTCAGCGTATAGAACATTGTAGCCGAGTATAAATGGATGATGGTGAGACTCTCCCTTGACTTCCATGATATCAGTCAGTTTAAAGTAAGTTTTATGAGAATTGAAATCCACACCACCAAATATCTGACCACGTAGAGAGGGGTGAGAATAATTCGTAGTCAATGTATTTCACGGAAAATGAAATAAAATGAAGATGTGTCAGCGGACGTGGAGGATGGGAAGTATTTCGTAGGGAAATGTGGTATGACTTTGAGTAAAATAAGAACTTGTGAGAAAGACAGATTTGCTAAACTTTGGGCACTCTGCACTCTCTCTTCCGTTGTAGGCATGTTCATATAAAAAGGATTTGCTCAAGGGGTACGAAATGGATTGGAAAACGATGCGTAAGGATTTTTCTTCCTTTTGTTTTTATACTTGATCTCAATCTCAATTTTGTGATTTTCTTTCCTTCCACTGTCTTATTTTGTGGATTTTATTGGGAAGCACACAAAGATTTTCTTCTAAGAAAATGGAATTGAATGAGTTTTACTAAAAAGAACACAGAAGAGCATTTCCTAACTGATGTATACATAAATTCAACTAGAACCGTCTGGAATTGCAGCATTCATCTTGATGCAAATTGAAATTCTTTTCTTCTAACTAATTCACATAAAGTGAGTGAAGTATAATGATCCCAAACCTATATGTTAATACCCCTCCCATTGCTTTTTTCTGCTGTTTAACTATACTATACTAGGGGAACCGCTCATCTTATGAAGATCCAATTAAATTGTCGATGTAAGGATGATTGCAACAGAGATGTCTTTATTCCTGCTGATGGATTACGGAGAAACCGCGTAAAAAGGGTGAAAGTGAGACTGTCGAATGCAGAAACAGACTGCCGAGAAAGAACGCGTGCATAGGATGAATCTGCAGCCTTACAACGATGAGTGGGAGAAAGTGCTGCTAATGAGAAAGTCTTCTTTCTTACGTGGGTGGAGAAGGCAACGGGGTCAAGTGGATTTTCCAAGTGGCCACGGAACACGAGTTCTCGTCTGCAGCGTAGCATCTCCACAGACATTGAATTAATGTTGCTGCCGGTTGTCTCCTTCGGATCATGTGCTTCTGTCGTTGTTGCTGTTGAACTTTTAGTGCAAACCCAGAACCCAAGATTCCCTGTAAATAACAACACAAAATCAGTCCCACTTGTAATTTCCGTTTCACTTGGCAGGCCTGCGCTTGTTTTTTCAACGACATTGACTGTAGAATCTTTCATTGCAGTCTTCAACATAGAATCAATGACGAATTCTTAGGATTCATTCATGAAGTTTAACATTGTTATTCAATTTGGCTGAGCAAGATGTTTGACAATACATGTTTTAGTTTTAACAATCTTGCGAATATAGTTTTCATAGATTTTGCATTGGAAACACAGGGTGAACACTTTGACAGCCAACATGTCGGATGAGTTCACGGCTTTCAACAAACTTCGCACAAAAAGCCTATTCAATCCCATCAAATAGGAACTTTGTGACAATTTAATCCTACCATCTCTGTATCTTTGAACTCCACTTAATTTAATGAGTCTTGCTAGATTTCTAAAGCTTATGTTGGATGTGTGCCGTGTGGGGAAGTGGGAACGAAGCAAGTAAACAGCAACCTTTTGAGGAGGCTTGGAAGTGATCGATACTGGTCATGAGAACAACAGTAAATGGTAGTCTTACGGATGAAAGGTTATTAAATACTTAAAGTCTTTTAAGCAAGCACTCTAGTACACAGAAAAAAATCCCTTCAAGTTTATGTAACTGCTCATACGAGGAGAAGTGGATGGAAAGTAAGTGTTAAAATCATTGAAAAGCCAATTCTTCCACAACTTGGATGCTTTTAACAGCCAACCGTGCAAAAATTTCGTTTCTTTTTAAACTTTTTAGTTCATTAATTTTACACTAAAATATATGAGGAATTTAGATTACATTAACTAGCTAACTTTCGTTGGTTGGAGAGTAATTTGATGTTGTTACATAATGTGTGAAAGTCTTCAGGTTAAGGTTTTGGAGTTTATTCTGTAGTCTCTAGTACGTAATAATGAGAATAACTAATTAGAAATGGAATATACCCATCCCATCTTCAAAAACTATCTCAGTCCAATCATACAACTAGCGTTGCGTCAAGTCCTCCGGTAAACCGATTCGAATTCATGTTCGGAATCAAACTGATTAGAAGTTCTATAAGGTAGAAACTCATTCAAGCTTCATGAAACTTTTTCTACCTTTCCCAATTCCCAATGAACTTTTGGAAAGGAGACAAATGCTTTCTGTTGTCAGCTTTGGGAATAGAATTGCATGGAGTCTTTATTCTTTACCAGATAAGAACTGATTGACTCCCGGAGCAGCTAAGATCAGTAAGACTCTTATCAACATTACTTCCAGTGACAACAACTTTTGATAAATCGTGAAATTGAGATATTTTTTTATCTCCGCAGTGAACAAACTCTGCATGAAACCTTTCAGACAATGACATGGCGTGCTGTGGACTGTCTTTCGAACTTGAAGACGCATCTGTTTAATTTGCAACGCAATCGCTAAGCATACAATGTACACAATCAAAGCTCAACTTACAGCAGGAAGTGCGAAAAATGATATGCCCATGAGAGCACAGAATGAGGCGATGAGTTTTCCCATCCATGTGGTTGGTGCAATGTCTCCGTATCCGACGGTGCACAGGGTAATCTGTAACAATCAATCAAAAACCAAGTCCATTGCTCGTCTCACTCAACAGTACAATATAAACACATTCCATGGGGTTTCGACTTCCGTCCTGTCCCTAGTGCATCAACAGAATTCAGCTAGACGATAGCTGTGGACTATTATGTTCGGTGTCACAAGCGTACAGATCAGAAATTCCTTTACCACGTCATTGACTCATAAAATGAGATAACGTACACACACAACTGAGGGGAAAGTCGGTAATCGAATCACACTAGACGATTTCCACCCCATAAAAAGGTATATGGGTCAAAATCATAACACTCTAATTCTCAATAGGAATGTCCATTATTCCGTTAGAGCAACTAGAATAAAAATGTTATACGTGTTCTATCATTCCTCCCCAAACCGAGTTAATCATTGGAAATGGCAAAGTTACATTATCCCGAGCAGTTGTGCATGATACGGAATAATAGACCACCTCGTGAATACACAGGAATGGGTCATATAATAATGTTGCAGGGGGCAGGAATCTGCTTTTACTACCACATCTCCCGTAAATTCGATCTTTGGACTCCTACGTCTTTCACTTAATCGATACCCAAGTTCATAGCGTGTTTTAAAAGACAAACACACACACACTTCATATTTCAGAGGAGAAGGTCGACTTCCATTCGGGTGTGTGTGTGAATAAGTACTTATCGTTATCATTTAACTTAACATTACTATGATTATTAACCTTTATGCTTTATCATTCTCCATAATTCGCAAGTCAACCGCAGCTTGCCCCACAAAGGAGTTATTCTATTAATGGAGAAAACAACTTTTCCCCTTCTGTCTATTATGGAATATATGGAATTGGACTGAACAATTCTATTAATGATTCACGAAGAGATATTAATCTCCCAAACGAAAAGGAGTTCACCAGCAGTCCCATGCTTCCTCCTTGAACATGCAATTCAATAACACCTGCCAGGCTGCCACTGTTATTCCACCAAAAGTTTGCACTACTCGAAGAAGATTCTCTTGGAAGATTTGCGAGTAAACGTCTGTTACGGTCTCGAAGTATGAAGAATGGCAGCCGCAATATAGATAGAGTACATGCAGATATGCATCTCCGCATCTTTCCGGTCCAATCTGAAATCTTTTCTGGAGAATCTTATGAATAAAATAAAGATTATTCAACAACATTCAGACAGGGTGGTGTGAATATAAGAGGAACATCGAAATATTGTTTGCTTGAAGTAGACACTGTCTTAGACTGATTTGCTCCCAAATTGGAGTGCAATTGACAGCTTTGGTGTATTCAATTGGGATTAGAACTAAATCTCTGTAGCGCGTCCACAATATTTCTGGGAAGCGCTCGCTGAAGTGCCTCTTGCATACATACATAAGAAATAAGAATCCATGAACAAATATCCATCATGATGGCGTAGAGTAATGTAAATCTAAAAAACACTTGGTATCAACCTAATTCTCACCATCCAAGATTCAATTAAACGAATGCGTCACAACTACCAGGAAAAAGACACAAACCTATAAACCAAACGACTGATGGTTGCGTATAATACCATACAACTAACAATAGAAAGCATCGGAATGAAAGACTTTGTTGGAGACTCGTACTTTCTCCTTTAGCCACAGAGGAAAAAGCTAGGGAACAGTAAAATTGGGACAGCAGTAACTGCTGGTGGCACGACAGCGACATAAAAAACCTTAATCCATCAGCGGATAGTTGTTTGTCATTGTAATACATAACTGTCGATCCAAGTTAATGTTCTGTTGCCAGCAACAGGATATGGAAGGAGAGACATACGACCTTACGACTTTCACTCTGCCAGTATTAGAAAGCCTGAATATTCATGCCACTATATCCATACTCTCTCACTGCTCTCGCTTTTCGACTATTAAACACACTCAGCAGGTGAGGAACTCTTCATGTCCGTCATTCGTATTATATACTAAATTACAACAAAGCTAGGGCTTTTGTGCGTTTTGTATTCATTCAAAGAGACATTTTGTCGAAGGCCGAAGGTATCACGAGTTTGAAGCCACAATACTCATGAATCCATTTATTCCTCTCGACGATGCTTCCTTTGTAATTACAGGGCCAAAACAAAACTACACGAGTACGTCTCACGAGTTAGCGACCTAAATAAATATGATTCTGGGTGTGTGTGTATTTGCAATAAACTTTGTTAATATATAAGCGTATTAATTTTCTTGTGTAACTTGAGCCAAACAGGTAGCTTTCCCGCACCTGTAATGG
>JAQGAB010002203.1:0-12841 GCA_034696565.1 Isotomurus graminis
AACCACACTCTTCAAACAAAATAGCCCGGAAAATTAGGTTTAAGATGATGCTGGTCCGGAGAAGCTGGGTTAATCGGGTCAGGAGGAGTAGCGGAACATCCTCCGTCCAACTCCCTGTTATAATAAAGATAATCGACTAGTTTTCTTTGAGTATCACAACGAAATTCGTCCCTAATATTTCAATCGGTTATTAAGCAGACTTTTAGTTTGCTTTTTGAATCTCTCCTTTCCGAATCTCAGCCACTGGGGTGATGTGAGGCATTTTTCTCCGTCCGTCCGTCCATCCAAGAAATACACACACACACTTACGCTCACATGACGTTCAAGTGATTCATCATTGAATGTACACACACACACAATATTACTCTCACATACTAAAAACGTTCTAAAAACGTTATAAATTTGAAAGTCTGCTTATTTACATCATGCTTGAATGGTTTATTTCTTAAACAGATTCGTCCTTGTATGTGTTAATGGAATGTCTAAAGTATTATCTATTATTCGATTAAACTATTCAATGACCAATGACCTATTCAAGGACAACTTGAACTTTGAATGCACTTGGAATATTAAACCATGAGATGAGTTATGCCACTCTCCAGGCTTATAGACGGTTAAAGAATCCATTCTTTGATTGAATTATTTTTTGGCTTCAAGTGCATAGTTGAAAAATGTATCATTTTGTGGAAAAACGCAGGAGACACATTTACTACACGCACGACATTAACTAAACACTAGTGTTTGAAACTAATTCCTGAAAGAACTGGATGTCTTCAAAACTTCAAAAATCCATCTCCATAGTCTTTTGCTTTCAATCCAATCGGATGCGTTGAGAATCGGTTGCGTAAACAATTTTTGCAGAATCTTAATCTTATTCATCACCAGCTACAGTGATTTAGCTTTATTAAGGCGATTTATTTACTCACTGCATTAACCGTCTATTTAGATCAAACAACTTGTCAGGTAACACGCACAGAGTGTAAATGAAACATTATCTGTGGTCAGAATGAAAGAGTTTAAACACTCCTCACGTCCACCAATTAGCATACTATTTAATGCGTTTCAACAACATTGATTTCATTAACCACCTAAAAATGTACTCTTTCTAATTATAAAATATCAAGTTAAACCTGATTATTCCAATGTTCAAACACAAATCAAAACAGCTTCTCTTACAACGGATGCTACGTTAACATACACTTTCAGGATATTGCACAATAGGTAGTTCTATGATTTTACCTTATCGTCACAACTTGACTTAATTAATTATGCAACATGAAATCATCTACGACAGACGAATTTATTAGAAATTACACACAAACAGATGACTGTAATTTGTTATGGACAAATAGTTAACAAATGTAATAATAATTGTGATGAAACTGATTCAAAAAATGGATGGATAACGAATATTAAGAGTTCCTAAGCTTTCATGTTTGCGTATGGAGTGACCACAAATTTTGGTCCTTCCTTAAGTTCTGACATGAAAGCACACACAACCCACACGAAGTAAGCATTCAGCAATATCCATCCGAACATGAAAACACTTTGGTATGCAGCTCCTTGAGACAAACCTATGCCAATTTGCATGATCGCATAGACCAGTCCAGTAGCACATAGAATAAACCACACCATGCACATTGTTCGGTTCCTCTGCAAACAGAAAATTCCAGGTTATTAATTAGCTGCTATTTATTATTGTATGGACAATAGATTAAAATATACCTTGTTCGCTCCAACCAACAACGTAATGTTGATAAAGAGACTGACCACAAACATGATAGTCCATACAATTGAAACTACCAGCGCACCGACTTCTACAATCAGAGTTTAATTCATAAGGTTCAATTCATTTTTAATAAGTACTCATGGCTCCTCAATCAGAAAACACATCTGCTTACTGAAATCATCAGTTTCGTCCGAACCCAATGTCGTTCCGTTTATTTCTGCTTTGTCATTGATTTCTTTAGACAACTCGTCTGGTGAAAATACTCTAACTGCAGCCCCAACGATTGCGAACACTCCGATCAAAGTACAGATTGTGCAAAATACCTGCAAATGTTTTTCAAATTATAAATAGGTAATGTTTGGATTTAATAATCTACAGGTTTGTGAGTGTCTTAAATGTAGACATCGTACATACCATGTTCACAATAGCGATTATTTTTGTTCCCGTCTGAAGGGATCCACCGCAGCAAGGTTGCATCTTAAATGTTAATTGACAGGTACTTCCAAACACAAGTGAAAAGAGAAGTGCTCTAAGGGTCCGAAACAAAAGATTACTGTAGATGAAGTAAAGATGCAAAGCTTGAAAGTACGAATATAGATTAATTTAGCGAGTTGAAGTCTAGCTTATCTGAAAACTCGAGAGTATATGACTTTATTTCACCTGCAACTAAAGTTTATCTTGGAGTTTGCGTGCAGGTAAGTTGTGTGTGCAAATCCTGTACAGTGTCAGTTGTTATTACAGGTAATGGGCAAGGTACTGGCAAAACAGTTTTTTGTTGCTGCTCCGAAAAAACGTGCTTGAATTGATCTAAACGGAGTAAACTAGTGTGCACGAGTAAGCCTGAGGCAGTTCCAGGTTTCAATGTAACCCATACATTCTGATGTATTCCTTAATACTCTGGATATGGTTGCTTTGTTTCAACAATTGCTTTAAATGGTTTCTCTGCTTGTATATTTACAGTAGAATTTACTATGTCGTTTATTAAAAAGCTTTACATTGAGAGTTTAGATGAATTAGGAATTGTATATGATGGGCCTGGTCACAGAATCTTATATAAGATCCTAACAGCTTGATCAGTTGTAATTATTAGCGTTTAGGAAACCGGAATTCAAGATATGAGACGCTCTATGCAAGCAGATAAATTTTATTTAATACAATATCAAGCAGGTGTTTAAGGCTAAAGTTTTTTGTTACGAGTTTTTATAAATTAGATTAGAAACAATAAAGTTGTGAAGTAGGCTTGCATGTTATTTTATGAACCGGAGGACGCACAACTTTGTTCGTGAGGAGGAGAGTTACATCAACAAGTTTTGTGGTGTGGAGTTCTATGAAAGCTGGAAGGAGGGGAATGAGCCACAAGGCCACAACGAACCCACAAGAGTTAAACAACCCTGTGTTTGTATCCACATGTTTAGAGAACCACTTGTTGCTTGGGAAGATAAAGTTATCCGACCCACGTCAACTCGAGTCCGAATTGTCTCTCTTACTTACGCAGCCGATATGTTATAACTTTAATAGATAATAAAAGTTAGTGGTATTTAATCGTCTGCAAAATTACCGTCTAGTTGCTAGTATAATTTACTGTGATTTCTAAATTGTTACATAATGCGGAAAGACGACCCATAAATATAAATACCTGTCACTAATTCAACTGTACGCATAGCAATGATAATTGACTGTTTGTGACATTATGAACGTCAGAAATTATTTACGGCTTCGTACTTTAGCCTAGTTCTTAGCTCACCAATATGTGTTCTTTTAAACTCTCTATAACGACAAAGTTAACATTATCTTAATCCCAATTAAACATAGACCGTTCAATTAACGTAAACTAAAGTGATGCAAGAGTAAAGAGGGAGTAATGATGATGATAATTGAGTAAGTGGTTAATGGACGCACAACGGAATGAGCCACGGAAAGCCGCATAAAGAGATGCTGTATAATAATAATCTACTGAATGCAAATAAATAAACATATTTCCCATTTGTGCATTACGTTTTTAGTGTAATGTGTGGCCATGCGTAGTTATAGTGGGTATTTTTTTCTTTGTTGGCTTGATGAATGAATAAGTCGGACAACTTGTTCGGTAGCAAGTAGGTGGGACTCTGATCGGCCAATTTAATCGAACTGTGTGCGTATTGAATAGTGTAACCTTGTTGATTAATACGCGTGCATATTTTTTGTATTAAAACAGTTGCAAGGCTGACGAGAATTTATGGAGTCAACAGAACAATTGGTGATGCATCGTTGATTTCGTGTTGTAAATAATGTGTTAGTTTTATTGAAGAACCAAAACTGTTCACTTCTCGTTTTCTGGAAACATTTCAAATCCTTCCGTATGGGGATTTTTGTCGATGGACCGTCTGGAAGTGTCTTTAACGTTGTGGGGAGGTGTGAAAGGTGTGTCCTGTCTTAAAAGTTATTCTTTGTGGGTCTAAATTCATTTTCAAGTTGGTGAGTCTACGCTGAGGGTGAGTTTGGTTTTTTTGTTTATCAAATAATTGGATGGAATTTATAGCACAATTCTTCTGGTTTCAGGTCCCGGAGACTCAACAGTGAAGATATTTAGAGACATTGAACTGCTCAAAGATGACCAAATCGAAGATACGAATATGGTACGGATTTTTCGTAGTTTTAACCGACCTCCCAAAAACCAGCGGAGGCGCGGCTGCTGTTCATCCTGATGGAGTACTGTGACCTCTTCACCCTTCGACGGTGGCTGGCACAGCCGCGAGAGAAGCGGAGTCATTATTACCTGGCGAATAAACTTGTACCGGTGATGAAGTGATCCGTGGGGATCCACAGGAAGCCCAACCGGTCAACGTCAGACTCACCTGCCACTGGATGCAGAAACGCGTGGTGGCCAGGCTAATTAGTTTTGGATACCGAAGCTTTGAAAGTGTAATCGAAATTTTTATATTGATATGTACAGCACATTTTCAAAAGTAATCTCAATTATAACATTTAACTGTATAGCAGATGAGTTGCTAGTTTTACGAGAAGGCCGATGTCTTGGGAATTCTTCTGTGTCATTCGATCGGATCGCTTTTGGCACAAAGCGTCACAGTTGCTCACTTCGAAGAAGAGTTTCGTAAATTTGTGAATGAACGGATAAGCAGTGGATTTCAGTTTGTTTATGAAAGATAATCTAAATGAGAATGATAAAATTAAAATGTGTGCTTTTAAGAAGTAAACCTGACTTTAAACTTGATATTCAATTCATAAAAATAATTTCTTAATACTTGAGCCATTTAAAAACCACATAACTTATCGACTGTTGAACTACGGACTTGTTAAATTATTTCTGTATGATTATTTGTGTCTGATCTTTACTCTTTCACTCATCATTCCAGTTTTCCCTATTCTATATTATGAGGAGGTCCCACCTAATACTTACTGTCCGAATGGTCGGCGTTGAAATATGCAAAGAAGGAGGAATTGTAATGCCTGGAGATGCAGGTGAATAGCCAGATGATGAAGATTTTGAGTAAGAAACTAATTTATTGCACTGAGTTCTTGACATGCTGTCAACCATCGCGTACTTTGCAGCTGGAGTAACGTCTTTAAAAAACAACTTGTGGACAATGAGTAGGTTATTGTTAGTGACAATCGGGATGAGTTCGTAGTTCTAATTCAATGAAATATAAACAAACAAAGGATTCAAGTAATTAAATTACATCTTGTAGTTTACTTAAAAATTGTTGCTCCGGAAAGATGTTCATTATTACAAATACTTTAAATGGACTATTGATGGTAAAGTTAGAAATGTTTTGGATGGACTAAGAATATTATTTGATAAGGAAAGAAGTAGTACGATTCCTTCTTTGAGAACTCAGACACGCGAGGAATGGATTCTGTGTTTAAAGTGTTCTTTGGCTTCAAGTGGAATTTTTGAACAATACACAACTTCGTGGAGAAACTCAGGAGACACATTATCCAGACGAACGTTGGTGTTTAAAACAAATTCCTGGAAGAACTGGATGTCTTCTGGGGAGCATAAATCCATTTTCATAGTCATGTGGTTACAATCCAATCGGTTAAGGTGCTTGAAGTAACCTTCATTTCCGAACCTTAGTATGTTGGGGTAACATTCATCATCTGTGTAAACAAATTGTGTATGAGCAAAATAAACGCTTCCTAGTTGGCTTTCTCCACGTGATCTGGTGACCTTTGTGTCCTCCAGCTTAATCAGTTGTTTGAGATGGTCACCGGAATTCTTCTCACAGTCCACAACTAGCCGTTTTATCTTGAGGTTCGGTTGCGTAATCGGAATTTTCGGCCTCACTGTAGAATATTTTGGGAAATTCATAATCACAAATTCTTCACAATTTAAATAACCAACACGAAGTTCGTTTTGGTTTCCCATGGAATAAAATACCTTCAACATGTGGTCCATTCCGTCGACAAACATCATAGCAACTTCCAGCTTTCGAATGTGGGGACAAAACAGTTCCAAAAATGCGTGAAATGTAGAATTGCTTTTTCGTAATTCAGATTCAATTGCCAAGCTGCTAATGTAATAATTTGAAAAGGGTATTCCACGAATGTTTGTAATACTCCAAGAAGTTTAATCTGAATGCACTCTAACATTTCTGGAAATCGAGTAGACGTGTTCACAAAGGTGTTCATTGTTTTGGAAACTAGCCGCAGCTGGAGAAGAGTCGGAAGGTCACAGTGTGATACTATTATGGCCACAACCTGAAATTTAAATAATTATAATTTACATCGTCAACATGTCACTGGGAAATTAAATACGTATGTCATGTGTACCTCTTCATATATTAAATTCATAATGTAAAACATTACGCTCATCATCCAAGAAATAATAAACTTAATATTAAATTGTGTCGTAAAATGATTAAGAGTGCTTAAATGCGAAGAAACAATTACAATGCAAGGATATATATTAATGAGGACTAGTTAATGAATTTTATTACCTCAACTGGAAGTTGAAGGAGTTCCATGGCTGTGGATGTGCCAATTTAGAAGATTTAAAGACTAACATTGTATTCGTTTACTGAATACATACAAACTCTGCATGAGATACCAACACTGAATCTTTATTCCCATTTGAAATCAGCGAACTAAACAGACACTTGAAAACCAAAACAAACCCAAGCCCGCGTTAGAATTATGAATTGTGAAGGAGGAGTGAAGGAGGTTTAGTGCGGTTTAATGAGATTTACTTTGTTCACCTGACTTTTCATATGAAAACTGAAAACAGCAAAATGCTTAGCATATAACAAAACTATTTAATTGTAGGATAAATTATTTACAAATATTACGTGCTTGTCCTTGAAACTTCACTAATCAATTTGTAGTTTATTAATAATCATATTCATTCATTTTAAAACACGATGATAAACACATTGCAGCCTTTTAGTACATGTGAATAAGCAACTGTTACTTGGCGGCTGCTAGTTATTATTTTACTAATTGCATGGAGTTATTAAAAATCCACGAATGTGCATGGGGAAACTCAAATGTAACTCAGAATTAGACATTGATTTCACTGCATCAATTTAGAGACTGATTTAGCAGGCTGGTTTGAAACAAGTGATATTTTAAGTTCCAAAAACCACGGTATGTACAGGGCTTAGAACAGGCGATAAGTTTGTTTCTAAAAACTCATTGTCATCAGAGAAAGGTGTCTTATATAATGGATAAACAACCTTATCTCTGGTTACATAACCCCGGATTTTCCCCATACTGTTACTGCAATCACAATTTAATCCTTACTTGTAAAACTGTTACGAGTAAGGATTACTTTAATCCTTGCAAATGGTATAAAAAGATAAATCTTTGCAAACTTCAAGTCACTATCAGATCAAACCGTAATCGAAACCTTTTAAATTGAACTCAATTTTAGACTACTCTGAGTTTATAAACATCTGAAATAGAAGCCAACATGAGGTTCCCTATCCTATTCATCGTTGCCTTAGCAAGCCACACTGCACTCGCTAAGACAGACACTAAATCGTTGTTGAACGATCCAGGTATTTAATTTTGAGCCCATGTTTAACCTATGAAACCTTATTCGGGATTTGTTATCCTTAGCTCAATTGATCAGCTTGTACATTCAATTCTTTTTGGAATTCCTAAAACCCGTTTTCTACGATAATCCACCAGAACCTCTTGTGTTTGATAATTTCACGTACAGTTTTGACGGTTTGTTTTCCGAAGGATTCTCCCACATCTCGTAAGTTGAACTTAACAATGATTTAAGTTGTCGTCAAAAGTCTATAATGTTAAAATGGATGGTAAAACAGAAATCCCAATGTCCACGGATTATCCAACTTCTCGAGAAACATCTCTATCAACATTGAACGCCAAGAAATTGAGTTTAATCTTCATTACCCATTCGTTGTTGCTGATGGTAAGTCGATACTATTCATTATGGTCTTTCCAAGTGTTGTACTAACTCATTATTTTTCAATTGCTCTTCCTCTCAGGTCACTATGAATTGAATGCATCAGAAGAATTTTGCATCCCAGGTTTCTTTTGCGAGTACAATTCATACTCAGGCGATGGGCCTTACCAACACAGTTTCAATGAAGTCAGAGTTCAAGCCAACTATACTCTGGACAACTCAACTGATTCCATTGAAATTCCGTCCATTCGCTTCACCCCACGACACTTCCTGCTCACCTTCGAAAACTGTTCACTGTATGCAGAAAACTATTCAGAGGATGGTGTCCTACAAACCAATTGGGAAGAACGGAGTGCTAATTTTACAAGAAGCTACGTGGAATTTCAACCTGTAAACCTTATTCTCCTTGGAGAAGCTACAGCGACAGTACTCAGTTACACGAGCAGGTTTCAAGTAAGTCTGAGTTTAATTAGATGCACACGTTTTCACATTCATTTGTGTTTATACTGTTTTACAGTACAAGACACCGGATGTTATCTTCGAAGAGCTAATTGGTTTCGGTAAGATTGATTATTTGATCCGAGAGACATAAACCTTCTGTCAATATTAATTGTACTAAAGAGGAAGTTTATATTTCGGTGTCATGTGTTACAGGTGCTGTAATTGTCCCTTAATTAAAGATTCTTCATGGAATGCTTTTCCTGCACTACCTGCATTATTGAAACTGTGTGAGTGCAACGAATATATTCTCAATAGTCCTTCTATATGAGTTATATGTACATCTTGTTTTAAATAGTGTTTGACATTAACAATAAATGTGTTTGCATGTTGGTATATCTGTGGGTATGTAAAACCAAATGAAGCTCTGGAAGTGATTGCTGGGCACCATACAACTAAATTCAGGAATGGGAAAAACCTTATCAAATTTGTTTTAAGCCTTTTAAACCTTGGGAATTGATAAGGCTTTAAAGCTTTATTATTTACCAAACCCCACGTCCAAAAGGCTTCCATCAATGAAGGCAGTGTATTGCACAATGCTTACCAGTATGAGGATGTTTCAATCTCTGACAGAGCTAGATGAATGTGTATGAAGATTGAAAGACACCTTATTGAAGATTCAATAAGGTAATTAATTGTTATAGTTTTGCCAACTTTTTGCAGTTTCATTATTAAATAGCTGTCATTATTCTGCATTATCCTATTGAAAGTCACCGAATTTGACATTATAACATGAAGTATTATTTGCACCCAAACTTGGTACACACTAGAGCAAGAACTTCATTCCTATTCCTTCTGATTAAAACACTCTTCCATTGATCAGTCAAGTGAATAAACTCAAATTAGTCTATTCTTAATCCACGGTATTTTAACATTTCATTTGTAGTTTGGTTAACTTTGTTAACAGCTCCCAATTTATTGATTAAAGATTGAAACCTAACCCAGAGATCAAAAACACTGAATAAAGTATCTAATAATAACAAAAAGTATTAGCCTACTTCCAGGAGCAAATAATTTGTATGTTTTATAAAAGAAGGAATATGTGAATATGTAACCAATTAAATTATTATTAGATATTAGCTGCATGGATATTCTAATTTACGCTGTGAAAGTAAAAATTCTGTTATCTAATGCATGGTATGCTCATGTTAACCTGATTATTAGTATCAAAGTTATTTTGAAGCTTGTCACTCATTTGTAGAGATTAATTTTAATAGCAGATGTACACAGAGACTGGTTTATTTATTTTCGTTTCATCCAGAGAAAGCTAAAATTTTCAAGGGAATCTTTTAGCTAAGCACATACTGGTGTCGCTAGAAATAACTCAATAATTTTTCGGACTCAAATGGAATTCTTAAATGGGCTTTATATGAACCTAGGGTCATGCGACAGGACCAGATGTTCGCAGACATGATTTGCTTCATGATCGCCACATTTTTATGACTAATAAAGTGTTTTGATAGTTCCTTAAGGTATTTTGCAGTATTTAATAATATGACGAAACCAATAATGCTAAATAAAATAAGGTTGTACCGAGGGTTTTAAAACATGTCTGCATATATATTTTCCATTTTTAATTCCTAGGCATGCATTCAAAATGTAGCAACCATTTCTTAAACTTAAGACCAATAGTTTTTTAACTTCAATTAAAATCGAAGCATTCACAATCACACTGAACACAAACATAACTTGAGTACACTAAATTGGCGCATATTGCACTGCATTCGCCGAACGAATGGCCTCCGCAAAATTCGCAGCTGGTAGAACATTTAGAGTTTCTTTTCGCGAAGTGAAGGCATTCAGGAGCACCTGGCGGACCACGGGATATTTCGGTTAGTTGAGTCCCGTTGAGGGGAATTGCAGCATTGGAAACTCCAGTGTCATACTAAATAAACCAATTTAAATAATTAAATAAGTCCAACCTGGATATATTTTACGCACGGCAGTAATAACATTACAGACAATAATTCTACAAACTCACCTTTCGCACCGATGATGCCCCGACTAGTCCGAGGACAGTAACAGAAACCAACAATGCAAGGCACACAACCGTCTTCATCGCTGGTCGGAATTAGTCTGACTCTAGAATTGGAAACCTTAATTCTAAGAGCAAAGAAAATTGTCTTAATAATATAAATAGAAATATATACAGCTCTTTTTACAGTTAGTCAATGTAGAGGGAAAGGATTGTCAAATCAGGTACTCTTTGTATTCCACGGGAACAATGGGTATATTTAAGGAATTTAACCTTTGGCAGTACACATGTATTCGTTAATGTGTATATGCTTAGCGGTAATAACATCACACAGAGACTTGGCAGTTGGTATAAACGGAGAGCATAAACACGGAATACTATTTAGGAACAAAATTCAAGGAAGTGATAGAGTCGAAAATTGGAAATTTTAATTCACTAAGTAAAGAGAATTGTCTTAATACTAACCATAGAAATATATAAAGCTCTTTCTACAGTTAGTCGACGTAGAGAGGAAGGATTGTCAAAAAAGTGACAAAATCAGGTACTCCTTGTATTTGTTTATCAATGGGTGTACTTGGGTGTTTAACCTTTTGCAGTTTAAGCGCATTTATTGGTTAATGTTTATAAACTTAGCGGTAAATAACTGTGCATCATACAGAGACTTTTCTAGTTGGTATAAAAGGAGAGTTACATTTTCATACATAAATTCATAGATTATTCACTACGCATCTCGAGGTTGTGTAAATATCCCTCTGATTTTCTTACGGATTGGATGAATCCGAAAGTTCTATTACTGTCTGTTTAACAGTACAAGACACCATTATATTTTGGTGTAATGTGTTACAGGTGCTGTAATTGTCCGTTAATTGAAGAAGCTTCATGTAATGTTTTTTCTGCACCAACCTGCATTATTGATAAGCTGTTTAAATGCAACGAATGAATTCTTAATCGTCCAACTGTATGTTAGTGTTAGTTCACATCTTGTTTTAAAAAGTATTTTAAAAAGTATTTTAAACTGTTTAAATGTTAACAATAAATCTGTTTGCATGTTCTAATCTTTGCATATAAAAAACCAAATGAAGCTCTGGAAGTAATTGCTTAGAATCATAAAACTGTATTCAGAAATGAGAAAACCTTATCAAAAGCCTTGAAACCTTGCAAATTAATAAGGCTTAAAAGCTTTTGTATTAAGCAAACCACACAACCTACAGACTTCCATCTAAGGCTGTATCTTGCACCATGCTTACCAGTGTATGTAAGTTATATAATTTCTCATATTTGTTTACGTCTTTAGGTAACTAGTAAGGCAAGAATTTTTGGTTAAGAATGTAGTCATTAGAATTTAACTTATTTATTGGACCTCGCCTTTCTTCCCTAAATTGGGTTTTAAGGGGGTATTAAAGATTAAGTGAGATATGGTGAGGTGGGGAAAGAGAATGTTAGTAGTGGAAAGTTGAGAGGAGAGAAGCAAGTGAAAATTTCCTATATCGTCCAATGTTAAATTTCGGATGTTGGCAGTGTTATGCTCTATAAGGAGAAAGAAAAAAAATACATTGGGGGAGATAGTGTGAACACATTGAGCGTGAGCGGGAATGTTCACTTTATTCTCTCTCCTCATCTTTCCACATCCAAAACCCTCCCAACCCAATATGGGGAAGAATTGCGATGCTTAAAAATTACGTAGCACCTAATGACTACATTTTCAAAAAAATCTAGAAGAAGAAACGCAAGATTTAAGCATGGGCTCATTGCCAGTTTTATAGTACACTGACAATGAGTCAACTTGGTGGATAATACTTTGTTGTATTTATTCAAACAAAACATGAAGATATACAATACAAATTTCGACTTTCGAGACACAACGTTGGATGTTGGATGAGTAATTCATCAGATTTTAACTTGATATGCTACATAGTTACTAAAACAGCAAAGCATCTATTGTAAAATTAAGACAGCTGTCAAAATAAGTGGATTTGGTGCTGCGCATGGCAATGAAAAGCGGACCGAACGCGATTCCGCACTCTCTACGGGCTTTTGCTCGCATTCGTAGAAGCTTATTATTTCCTGCAATCAAACGCAAGTTCCAAAGAAATGTACGCGAGGTTTCCTGGATCTCTGACACAGTTGGGAAAAATGCAGCTAATATTGAGACGACTACAACTGAGACACAAGGAAAGTCTATGTAGCATATAGTATCAATGATACTGTACATTCTAACCGTAGCATAGTTGCAGAGTACCAAAATGAACTCTGCAAATAAAATAAGCGC
>JAQGAB010002204.1:0-12838 GCA_034696565.1 Isotomurus graminis
TTCATTAGGGAGTATATGAAGTACAATTTATGAAGAACTTACCTCACTCATTCCTTGAAGATCTTTTGTTCGACATTTCTCAAGAGTTGTTCGACAAGTCATTCTTATTTAATGGAGCGGAGCAATCGCTGCTCCGAGCTGTGTCGAAAATAGTCAAAGTGTCGCTGTACAACCCGCAGATGATTTTATGCCGCAAGGGAGGTTACGCTAACAAATTGTACTACATTCTTCAAGGAGAATGTCGGGTTATGTCGAAGTATTTCAGTGGACAACCCGCAGCGATTCTTCGTGCTGGATCTATCATCGGAGAGACAAACTTGTTCTTTTCGTATCCTTACACAGCCACCATTGAAACGCGGACTTGTTGCCAGTTTCTTACTTTGGAGAAAGAAGAATTCATTAAAATCTTGACTGATTTCCGGTCTCAGTTATCCTTGCTTCGCTCAAAGTCCCAGGTTTGTTTCTCATTGTCTACCAACAGTAACTTTTGTCTTATGTTCTCTTAATTTTTACCATTCAATTTCGTAGGAAAAGATAATTAAGCTTTATGAGCAGCATGAAATTTTCGGTGTTGAACCAATTTGTTGGGTTGCTGTAAGTTTCTGTAGCATATGGATAATTGAGTATCAAATTCCTGACTTCAGAATATTTTTTGTAACTTGCAGTCAAAAACTGATTGGAAAAATCCCAGTGAACCTAAAGTCTCTACGATTCGACGTACCATGAGATGGTATGACCTAATTGGCATCTAGTTTCTAATCCAGCTTAACGTATCCTATTCTGTACACTTTAGGGGATCGGGAATCAACCGAGAAGTTTCGGAAGATGTGATTGATGACACGAAAGATTGTGTTATTTTTGATACTCCACCGGAAAACAAGAAGATCCAGAAGGTTTGCATTTAATCTTGGCTTGTCAAAGTAATAAAATTAATAATAGTAACTTCATACTCTTTAGAATCACCTAACTCCTTACATCACATGCGCTATTCCTCAAATATTCGACACGGATATGGCTTGGGTGAGGACTTGGAACAAAGGGATGATGATCTACGGTCTCCTCTACGCTTTCGTCGGACCTTACTGCTTCGCTTTTGGACCTAACTCAGAATTCTCCCAGAGCTTCTGTACGATTCTTGGTTTCGTCAATTACTTCATGATCCTCGTCTACATGTTTGATGTCTTTGTTGAGATCATTGCTGCAGCGCCTGTTTATGGTTAGGAGTATTCAGAAAGTCTTATTAAAACATTAAGCGGAATAATCCACTGATGAATTGGGACTTTTATAGGTTTGTACTACAAGTTTTGGGATGGATTGATTGTAAAGAAGACTAGTTCTTTATTCTACATCGACTTGTTTGGAGTGATCCCGTTTTTTCTGTTTGGAGGAAACAGAGTCCAAGGAATAATCCATGGAATCGATGTCTTTGCAAAATCCCTGAAACTCACAAAGGTAATGAATGGCTTGTGGACGGATTTACATTAACTTTGAATTAATTCTATGATGGTTTCACAGGTTATTCGGTATTTGACCTTCATGGACAACCGATATCCACTCCAGCTCTTTGGATTCCGACTGATCCAAACATTTCTCGTGTTGATGTACGGGATACATTTCATCGCGTGCATTTCATTCTACTTGGCTTGTCCAGAGGACGAGTTCGTTCTTAATACATAAATTATCTTATCATTAAGTTCATCAATTTATTTTAAGCTTTATTTTCTATTGACAGGAATGATCTGCGCCACTTGAAGTGTCAAAGCCGTTCTTGGTTGAATTCGTATGCATCTAAAGCGATGGACGGCGTTTCCAAAGTTCCTCTGTGGAAGAAGATGGAAACCTTAAGAGATAGCAATCCATATCTCTACTCTTTCTTCTACTCCTCAGCCACCCTGACCAGCGCTGGATTCGGAGACTTCAACCCTCAGCGGTGGCAGGAAATGCCATGGGCTATTCTGTTCCAACTGGTCGGGTTTTTTCTTATTGGTTACTACACTTCCACATTAACATCCGCTTTATCTTGCGTCGTTCGACCAAAGTTAGTAGTTTGCATCAAGACACGTCTGGCAATAATTGAAATTCGAAAGTTCCAATTTAGTAACCTTGATTTCTTTACTTAGACTGGCGTTTCAACAGAAGCTGGTATCAGTCCAGCACTTTATGGAAGAAAATCATGTCAAAGAAGAACTGAGGTGAGGATTAAGACAACAGTAATGTCTGCTGTAAGGTGAAAAATGTCCCCAATGAATATTTCTGGGCTTCCAGGGATCGAATAATTGAGTACTTTCGTCTTCAAAACCAACTTCGAGGAGGTGTGCCGATGGCAAGAGGAGAGCATCACATGTTATACGACACACCAGATTATCTCAAAAGCGATGTTCTGTACTTGGAAGTAGTGGATCTTCTAGAAGGAGTACCTGTGTTCTCGGTAGGGGAAACGTTTACACAGTTTAATTACAATAGTCTTGAGATAATCGGTATATCAATTCTCGAATTCTGCAGAAATGTGACCCTGATGTAATCATTACGATGGCTTCATCAATGAAAAGATTTGTAATTCCTCCAAATACCACATTCCTTCACAAAGGAGAAATCAGGAGAGTTATGTATCTTATCAAACACGGATCCATCGGGGTAATCAAACTTTCTTCATTCGTGGCCTGTTGATTATTTGCTTCCGTTTGTGTAACTTATTAAACTCTTTCAGATATTCAGTGACCAATCTACCGAGCCTATCAATATTCTTGAAGCATCGTCTCACTTTGGGTTAAGATTTGTTGCGCTACTTTGATTTGAATACATAACAAATATCACTTTGTTCTCACAGAATCCGCGATCTACTGTTTGGAGAACCGTGTCACTTCACCATGCGAAGTATGAGCTACGTGTTCATGTACAGTATTAAGTACCATCAGGTCAAATACGCTCTACGGGAAGACGCTGACTTTTGGGCGACCATTAATGAAGAAAAGGCTAAAAATCAGGAAGGAATTGATCAGATGGTGGACATCTACGCGCAGTATGTGAAGCGAGCGAAAAGGAAGATTGAAGACGTTTCTCTGCCCATTCCGTCTTGGGTGAAGGTGCCCCCGAAGCCTAACACCCTTGTGAGTAAAGGCGACCCTGAATACCCTGAGAAAAAGAAAGCACTTAGAATTAACAATGAATATGAGTCGCTCTTCAAAATTGTCAAGTTTGGAAATTTGTGGAAGTACGGGGTGGTCTTAATTCATGGATCCTGTGTTGTGTCCTTGTATCATGTTTTTATTATGGCTTTTGTGACTTCTTGCAGGTTATTTTTGTTGAAACAAGTTGTTCATCCTGTTGGATCGTTTGCTCACGCCTGGACATGCTTGCTAAGCGTTACTTCGTTTTTAACTTTGATTTTTATGTGCATTGAAACTTTCCAAAGCTACAGGCCTCCTGGTTTCAGGATCCTTCAGTGGACTTTGGATATTTTATCAATTATGGACATGTAAATTTAAAATCCGTAAATTCTGTGAACCTCATAGTTTGTTACTTCATTATTGTTCTTCAGATACGTCAAAATCCATTGGGGATATTATAACAACAAATCAACTGGAAATGGGATGCTGATCAGTCATCCTTTGAAAACAGCATTAAACTACATAATGAACGGATCATTCGTCATGGACGTCTTGGCTTCATCTCCTTTGGAGTTTTTGCTTCCGATTATCGGATGGACGGATATTTTTGGCTACGGGGACTCTGCTGTATGGTACACGAAACTTAGGTGGACTCGAATCCTTCAGGTAATAATACCGCATCATTCATCATCATTTGGAGGGTATGCAATTCACAGTTATAATTATATATCAGGCGAAACGTGTTCCTTTTGTGATTCAAATGGCTCACACTGTCTTCAAACGCAGGGATACAGTTTTGTAAGTCTTTCAACTTAGTAGCGAAACCATTTCTTAGGATAAAGCTAAATTAAGATGCATGTTACGCAGGTTGACTTTGTACGTTATTACAACTTTATCGCTGTGTACGTTACTTGGGTCTGTGGCCCTTTACACAGCCTGTCCTTGGGAAGCCCAGTTTTGGAAGAAAGGAGATCAGTACCGATTACCATACTGTCTGAACAAAAGCTCTGAAAGGGAAATTGATTTTTGGGCAACAATTACAGGTACAGGGAAAGCTTAGAAGATGCAAACTAATGTAACGTAGGGCTCATCACGCCATAATGATAGGAAATGTATTCTAATTATTACGTATTTGTCTTTATCAGTTGACTCAGATACCATGGCTAGTCCGCTTAGCAGGTGGGTAGTCGGTGTGTACTATGTCAGCCAGGTTTTATTGGTAATTGGATTCGGAGACTTGATTACCCTTAGAACCCCTGATCTTCTGTTATTGATCTTCATGATGGTTTTTGGTGAGCGAATATTAAACAGAAACATTAATTAACTGAAGCATTTACTGGCCAACTTTCCTTAGGATTCATCTTTATGAGATGTGTAATCGCTGACATAACTGCTGCCGAGGTGGACAGTGATGAAACCCGGTCTACCTACTTGGAGCACATGAATACAATTCGGTTGATCATGAAACGCGAGAATGTGCCTAAAATTCTTCAGGCGTATGCTTCTAATTTTCTATTAACTTTCCGTGTGGCTTAGTAAGTAAGTTTCTTTCTTTCACAATGCTTATGTATCTCCAGGACGGTACTGGATCATCTCGAATACACTTGGAAGCGATCCAAAGGTCTTCACCCACGAGACTTATTCGCAGACCTGCATTTGGCTCTGGAATCTGATTTGTTCTCAGAATTGGTTGGAAAAGAAATGGAGAAGGTTAGTGAAAATTTTAGACCGAAAAAAGTCTACATTCATTATTTACAACCTAAAACAATTACCACTTGGCACATAGGTTCCCATGTTCCGAAACCTCCCTTCAAATATTCTACGAACAATCTCTGGTTTCTTGAAGAAGCACTACTTCTTGAAAGGTTCTAGAATCATGCGATCGGGAAATCTTGGGAACGAGATGAATATAATCCTGCGTGGTAAAGTGTTCATTTGCGATCCCCATTTGAACTACCTCTGCACCTTATCTACGGGAGACTGCTTCGGAGAGTCAAGTATCCTTAAAGGAAGACGTCGATGCTACAACGCGGTTGCAGTAACAAACGTGGAACTCTACTACTTGACACAAACTGGTTTCAGACTTATCTTGGAACGGTACCCTGCCATTCAAAGCGAGTTTGAAAAGACTTTGGGAGGAGGAGAAAGAGATTTCTTTGAACATGGACTAGATACACGAATTCAAAAAGCCAAATTCTTGCCTCTGGAAGAACAGCAAGCGCTTCTAGAGTCATTTGCATTCAGAAACAAACAGATCCGAACATGTTTGTCCGAAAAGGAAGAGTTGGGAGGCGAGGCAAAGTCATCGGTTCCAAGTTGCTGCAGTATTAAGTATTGGATTGGATATGGGACGGAGAATGAATCCCTTTCCTTCATTTATTTCGCCAAAGGACGATACAGGTTTTATATTCGTCATACTTAATAACTTAATAGAAGCTGCATCAAATTATCAAATAATGTCTAACAGTAAACTAACAAATTCAATTTCAGGAAAGCAGGCCACGTGTTCTCGATCCTAATTCACCCGAATTGTCGTCTGATGATGTTATTTCAAACGGTTATGACACTACTTTGTCTTATTACTCCTGCCATCGCCACGTACCAAGCGTGCTTCATCGGTGGGAAGCGAAGAGTCCAACAGGAAAACGTCTCCACCTACGTCAATAATGTAGCCGATGTTTTTGAATATACCTTTCTCGTCTACCAGTTTACCAGATTCATAACTCCTTATGAAATCTCCAATGGAGTGTTTTGTAAAACGTATCGTGGGATATTCTTAAGGTCTGTAAAAACAGGTTATCAACTAAAATCTTGACCACTTTTAAACCCCAGAAATTTTTCATGCGTTTAGGTACATCACCTCCATGACATTTTGGATAGATTGGATTGGTTCTCTTCCATATATTATGGATAAAGCTATAACTGAAGATCTTCAAAATAGCAACCTGAAATACTTTTTCCTTCTTAGGATTGTTCGCTTGGTAAGCTATAACTTCATCTCACGATATTCCAAATTAATACATGAGAATCATGAGATTTGATTGACCACCTCACAGTGGCTGTTCTTCGAGCATCAGCTGGGAAAGAAGGATGACTTGTCTGTGAGCACGTTCAGATACAAGATGTCCATTTCCACAACATCGTTTTGTGTCATGGCTCATGTCCTTGCGTGCTTATTCTATGAAATTTCACCTTGCCATCTTCGCACAAATAATGCAAAGATAGCTGATAATTGTTACGGTGTTGATGGAAAAGATACTTGGACTTCGAAGTGTAAGCTGCTGGTTATCATATCGTCTGGATGAATTTGAATAATTTATTGTTATAATAGCACCCTTTTTTGTTTCTAGTTCAGAAAGATAGCAACCTGGGAAGTGTAGATGATTATGTCCAGTGGAAATGGTGGGTTCGATCGTTGTATTGGGTGGTAGCGACCATATCCACCACTGGATTTGGAGACATCACTCCAGTCACTATTCCCGAAAAGGCTCTTGCAATTATGTGCATTTTCTGTGGAGGTTTCATCCTTTCGGTTATTCTTAGCCACTTCACCGCTGGATTTTCGTCTCATACTAAACCATTCCGGGAATATATGTACCAAGTGCAGCTGCTAGTGGTCAGTGGACTCTACAATCGATTGTCTGTTTATTTAACTAGAATTCTCAGTAACAAATCTTATCATTTCGATTGCAGACTCATCTTAGGAACATTGGATTATCCAAAACTCGACAGAGCCAAATTATAATGTTCTTCTTGACTCTGTGGGAACGAGGCAGAGGAACTTCGTATGACAAAGCGGTCGAGATTTTACCGATTTGCATGAGAATGGATATTTCCAACGCTATCTTCAAAAAATGTTTAAGCACTGTAAGTCAAGTGTAGTTATGAAGTGAATCCCTTAAAGCAAGTGAAGAAGCAATCCCTCTAAAATCCTGAATATTCCTTGTAGATCCCATACTTCAAAGGACATGACGAAGAAGCACTCATTCGACAGATAAGCAACCGAGTAATCCACTCAATATTTATTCCCGGAGTATGCATAGTAAAGGAAGGAGACTACGGCTCCAGTATGTTCATCGTCTTCAAAGGTCTCGTCTCAGCTACAGTTCTCCAAGAAACTATAAATATCCCCAAACCCAATCAAAAGTACAAACCCTCCGAACCACAAGAACCTCGTGTGAGCTTAAAGGGAGTCTACGACGTAGGCGATGTCTTTGGGAGGTTCCCCGCTCTCTACCATGACGAGACGTACAAAAAGTCATACCGCGCAGAGACTCGCGTTGAAATCCTGGAATTCACTCGACAAGACATCCTACACCTGTGTGACCACTTCCCATTCTTCCGCAGAAACTTAATCCACCTAATTGATACCCGGTACTCGGATAAAGGCACAGGAATCAATATCTTCACCGAAACCAAACAAAAGAAGGACTTGTTCAACCTCGAAGATGAAATTAAACAAGCAGGAAACCCTGTCAAAATCAAGTCCGATGATATGTCAGTTATACCTGATGAAGAAATAGACGACCTGTAGCCGAAGCTATACGCTACAAAATTGAAACAAGAAATCATCACTTCAAAAGTAACAAGTGTACAATAATAATTAATTGTTTATTCCCCAGGTTTAAAAGCACTTTTAAATGTTCCCTTAATAAGCCTTCTTCCACTTCCTAATTATTCACAATTAACTTATCCTGCCAATAGTTCATGGTACACAAATGTATCCTTAAATAAGTATTTGTTAAATATCAAAATCTGTAGTAGTTGTGTTGTTAAACCTCATGAGAATAAAAGCATTTTTTGCATGAAAATGAATTAAGTTGAGAGGGGTGGGGTAAGTTGAGACGGGGCGTAGTGAGACTTCCCTCGTGCGTGGTGGGTCGTCGTTGGGGGAGAACAGACCAAATAGGGAAGAAGGTTGTTGAGGTCTACGCCTCTGCTGCGGTGACAAATTCTTTTACTCCCATAAAAGGATGTTTCAGTCTTCCACTTCACTTAATCGAGAAAGTTAACTCATCCGTCACCATTTAAGTATTTACACGGTAAGCATTTGGTTCACTTATCTTCTAACAATAATCACTGGGTGGAGGTTATCATTCTGTGAGCAGTCTGTTAATTAAACCACACCTGATTTAATATTGTATTCTCTCCGGCAAGGGTGGTTTAGTTGACAGGTGGCTGTGAAAGTGTTTGTGAAGATTAATTCAAGTTTTGGTTTGTTTTGTAGGAAGTATTTATAATTGGGACAGAGACAGGTGCTTAAGTATTTAATTTTTTGATTCCGGTGCAAGACTTACAGTTGGTAGAGATAATGGTGAGTTAGTATTTTCTTAAATTAATTTACAATGACGTTGGAAATGATGTGTTGACTTGGTGTTGTACTTGCAGTCTCACGTTAATGATGAAGAGTTCCAGGAAACATTTTCCTTGTTTGATCATCGGGGAGATGGAAAGATTCAGGTGAATCAAGTTGGAGATGTCCTTCGAGCGTTGGGACAAAATCCAACGGAAGCGGAAGTCAAGAAGCTGACTCATCAACATCGACCTGGTATGATGATGACTAGTGGAATGCACATACTCAGCAAATAATTATAAGTGTAACTGTCTGTATACTAATGCATCTTAATGTTCTTCATTTGCAGAGGAAAGAATCAGCTTCGAAGTGTTTTTGCCAATCTACACCCAAATATCCAAATCAAGGAGCAACGACACTGCCGAGGACTTCATTGAGGGACTCAGGCACTTTGACAAAGATGGAAATGGTTACATCTCCTCTGCTGAGTTGAGACATTTGCTCACCACTTTGGGTAAGAACTACTCATTATCGCATATGTGTATGTCACTGCTTACTCAAACTTAATTCTAATACTTAATTACAGGTGAGAAACTGACCGATGAAGAAGTCGAACAATTGCTCTCCGGTCACGAAGATTCCCAGGGGAATGTTCACTACGAAGAATTCGTCCGAGCTGTCATGAGCGGTTAAAGTCGACAGTCTACCAAAAAGCTTTTCTTATGTCGCACAAATGACGAATCATTCTCTCTACGTACGATAAATTATAAGAATATTGTGTTGTTTAAATCTGCCGTAAAACCGGGTAGTATTATCTAGCAAGAATTCCATTTTACTTAATGTTTATTAGCTTATTTGATCATGTCCTGTGCATAACGATTTATGTTAAAAGCAGCACTCTGCACTACATCTCTGTATACAACGAATTGGTATTCTTCTACTCGACAACCCATCACTAAATATTTACCAAGTGATGCGTAGTGTGCTTAGTAAAAGAATCAAAGTAATTTCTAAAACTTGTATTTGTATAATGAAAAACAAAACCGCTTGCCTCGTTCTTCTTTAAATTATTAACCGTAGGCTTTAGACTGTAATAATCTTCCTTTGTTGCAAATTGAAATAAACTTTGGGCCTTACTAACCAATTTGAATTGGACTGTGCAATTGTTTTGTCATTTTTATAAGTTTTTTGAGAACTTTAGAATCTTGTAATCCGTCCATTTAGCCTCCTCATTTGTCCAGCAGAGAATCAGAAGAGAGACCAACCATTTGACACAAAGCAATGAGACCAACTGAGGAGTCCACCACCTCCACACTGGTTTTCGCACATAAACATTCTCCTCCTGGCAGACTGCAGTCAGAGATCACAAAATTACGTCTAAAAAGTTATTTTTCACCGGGTCCAACAGTGAAAGACCCAACGGAGTTTAAAATTTTACACGTCAAACTGATATTTTGAAGTAGATTCGTCTTGAGGACATTATTCCTTAGGAATTATCCATCCTCAGCAGTTCCTTCAATTATTTACGGTAGAAGTTTAGTAGCCGGTACTCATCATCAGCACAGACACGGTCAGAATTCATTCACCTCTAAAAGTAATCTCCACCTGCGATTCTTGTCAAGAAAGTCTTTCTCCAAAAGTTATTACTGCAACTGCAATACTCACGTCACCAGAATGGCTTCTACCGCATCAGTCCAACAGAAATTAGCTAAAGTCCCCGATGTCGATATTGACTCATCTGGCCGCTTCAAGTATATCTTGATTAAAGTTTACACTCTTAATGATCCTGCGGGGTCTCCGTCTAAGGAACAATTCAAATATGTTGTGAGAGGATTTGCCGATTGTCCTTATCATGGTGAGTTCAAGATTTGATTTTTGATGGCTATTTAATATCTAGTGGAATAAACATTCATGATGACCTTTGCAGGTGACGTCTACGATAGGTTTGTGGATACGCTGAAAACACTTGACGGCGGTGGGTATGACAGCGAATGCGTTGGGGGTGGCAGAATAACTCACGGACCTAAGAAAATCGACGTCTTTGGGTATTCTCAGGTACCTCCCGGTTTATTAATATTAAACTTACTTCCAAAGACTTTACTTATTTATTTAAATGAATCAGGGATATGGACGAGCCGACCACTCAATTGCTGTAGAAGTACTCAAGAAGAACTTTCCTGCTGACTACAACATCTCGTGGAACAATGACGGATACTAACCATTTATTAACACCAAATTAACAGTAATAAGCTTTTTAGTACTAAAGAATATTTGTAACACTCAAAAGAAATAATAGAGAGCTTGGGAAAGCAATCAAATGAACAATTTGTTCCAGTAGAATTGTCATATGTAAGGTTAAAGTTTAGAGTATAATTCCGGTGGACAGTCAGGTTGGTTTTGTGCATGTGCCCTTTCGAATGCTGGAATCGACGAAAGCGTTTCAGTGATCCTCATCGCAATTGGATATGGAGAAGTGTCCATCTTAAACCTGAGTGAGAATTAATTATTGTTAGTTTAATTGAAGGAACTGATATAAAATGTCTTGAAAAGATACCTGAAAGCATTGAAAACCTGAGGCACCAGGCAGCAATCAGCCATTGTGATTTCGTTTCCTATGCAATACTTCCCTGAAGTTTGAGCCAAGACTTTCTCCAGTGCTAAAAAATAAGCCAAATTGTATTAATTAAGTTTGTATGATTTAAGGAAGTATTTAAGAAAGTGGGAAACCAGTCAATCCTCGATGAATCCAATGTTGAGCCCAAGCTAATTTTTCGTCTTCGTTGTCACTATGTTTGTGCATAACTGTAAGATTTTGCAACGGTTGAATTCCTGACACTATCATCTCACAAATGTTTCTGTCCCCCGTAAAATAAATCAGTAGGTTTATCAAAGTCTGAATTATACAAGAAATTAAAAGTGACTGCCAACTGTTCATGTGTTTTATGGTTTACCTCACAAACGCTCGTTGGACTATATCCACGGGCAGTAACCGTTTTTCAGGGTAACGTTCTTCTAAATACTCCATAATGGCCATCTGTATTATAATTTGCAAAAGAGATTTCAAGTATTTATTAGCCTGAAAATGTATCCCAAAGGTCCAAATTGTCATAAAAAGGCAGGAACGGTGAAAGCCACACGTACAGATTGGAGCAAAGTTGTGTTATCATTGACCACCAACGCTGGAACTTGGCCCATTGGGTTTAACTTAAGAAACTCAGGTTTCAACTTTAATAAAAAAAATTAGTTCATTTTAGTTCATTGCAATTTCATTCACGTGACCTGAATTATACCTGCTCAAATTTCATTAACTGCACAGGTATCATTTTATACTCCAGTCCTTTGTACTCCAAAACTACCAACGCATACCCAGTCAATTAGACAAAATGTCTGTAAAATCTTTAAGTTCTAAATAAACCGTGATGATGTACCGTTTCGGACCCTCCATGCACAAGAACTTCGAAAATAAGTAAAGAGAACCAACTTGTCCTGTTTATTTCTTTTGTCTCCCATTGTTCCTGGGTATTTTAAATACGATAACTAGTGCAGTTTTAGATCACAAGATAAATCAAAATGTCAGCTATAATTATAATTTAACAGCTACAGATCTGCTGTCACAAGGAATATTAGTTTGTGGCAAAGGTCGTCCATTCAACTGCACACAACATCTACCATCAAGCAACTTAAGACACAGCTTTGAGAATCTCTTATTCAACTCCTAACCAAATGAAGATTTAACATTATAAGCCGTGCATCAATAGTCAGTAACATGCTTCGAGGTTATCTCCTACATATTTAACACATAGAAATCATACAGCCGCAGTGTTCGACAATTTACAGTTTTGCTATTCTTTGCAACAACTACAGTTTGTCGAGCACAAATAATTTTTTAGGGATGTTGTTGATAGCGTAGTAGCAATCTGTGTTAGCAAAAAATCATTATTAGTACAATAGAATGACAAGCGGAAATGAAACCATCAAGCCATCGGGTCTGTGGCAACATATTGATCTCTTTGTTGTTTGGTCGATGAACGTCCCTGATTATGTCTTGGAGTTGTGTTTAGTCCAGAGAAAACAATACCTATTCTACCGACTGTTTTAAATTACTACTGCAACATGTCATCTAAAGGGGTCAAAGAGGGCCCTGGAATTTCTTACTTTATGCCCTTATCAAATGGAGCACGTCCCTTGGACGGTCCTGCGAAGTGTGTCTTCTCCTCCCCATCATTCAGCTACAGTCCAGAGACCCAAGCTGTTGTTAAAAGTAGGTGTATTCTACCTGAATCGAATTTAAAAGGCTTAGTTTCTACAATACTACAAATCTACCATTCGTATCCTTCTTCTCAGATTTGATGCAGGAAAGCCGGTTGACGTTCACCCAGAAAACTGGATTCCAGTCTATTTTGAGAACTGGTAAACCGTTACCTGTAAGACCCATGGA
>JAQGAB010002205.1:0-12834 GCA_034696565.1 Isotomurus graminis
AAGCCATTTGACTTATTGGAATCAGACAAAGATGGGCGAAAGCTGCGGATGTTTTCAACAATCCAATCGTACGTTTTGTTTTGTGTAAGGATCTGGAATGGTTTATCAAAACATAAATATTTTGCTTCTGGTTGTGGCATTGACAGTGTGGATTAAATTGATTAAAGGATCAACTGGCTCACCTTTGTGTACCCGGATGAAGATCTGCATGGAGTGCGCAAAGCCATAGAAGCTTTGTCCATGCCATCCCCATCTCCACCTCCAGAGTATTTTGAGGTGTCAATTTGTTTCAAGTTTGCGTCACTCTTGATTCCAATAGCCTTAAAGTTCTGAGCAACCTTTTCAGAAATTTTGAAAGGTTGGTTCCCATACTTAATGAGTGATGTATCAAACATGGTTGACTTCTGGGGTCGAATAATTGGACGGTTCTCCATTTTGCATGCATTCGATATCTTAATATTGTCCATAATGTGCAGCTTTGAGTTGAACTTGGGATTTCAGATGGATTGGAAATCTCAAGCTGCAAAGATCCAGTTACTACCCATCTCCCAAGGAAACATTGACTCTTGGAATTATAACGATGTAAGTGCAGATGACATCGTGGTCGAGTCTGGGGAAGCTATTGGGTCATATAGAAATGTTGAGTTTAGGAATGGAAATGATATACACGTCGACTGATCATAGAAGTATTATAGAAAGTCATTCAATTTTGTGTTTATACTGCTGCGGTCAAAATAGTTCATAATTTTAAAAGTATTATATTGCATTGGCGGCCTATAGAGAAAAGTTTTAGTCACGATTGCAATTTTACGAGCGACTGCATTGAGTCGTGTTTGCTGAACGGCATGTCATGATGAGAAACAAAATAATTGTTCAATTGTACTTTTAAGTAAGCATGAATGCAAATGTCATTTGAAATGTCCAAAAGCCTTGGAGAGGTCAAGTTCAATGTCAGTATGTGAATTTTCGATGGGAAATAAAGCTTAGTGTACAGAATTCAATGTTGGATTTTAGATTGAAAATCGAGATCATTCAGCGACTTTGTGATTCACTGTCATCCGCTTTTTGCAACTTTAAGTAGTTGTGAGTGGCGAGTGTTGTTCCCATTTGCATCTTCCCCATTATTGATTGTTGTATAAGACTATATTTATAAATATTTTGTGCAAGTCAATAGAATAGCAGTTTATTTTCAAAATACAATTTTCTGTGAGTTGTTGCCTTCACAGGCATGTAGGTTCCTTAGCGTCATGGCTTGGCTGACGATTAGGGTTTACAACAGGAATGGATTATATTGCCTCCCATGCGAATCTGTCGACATGTACCAAAAATGTATCATGGAAGCTTTGATACTTTCTAAAAACTTTATTTATTGAATTTGGAATTATTTGCAAGACTGTTCTAAAAATTGAAAAATGATTCTCTAGAATTAAATGTAAACTGGAATAATTGAAACTTATATAACGCAAGTTTTTCCCGTGGCCACAGCCGTACGTCACTAGAATTGGTGAGAAGCTGCATGAGTATATAAAGACCTGTCACCCACATAATATAATGAGACAGTTTATTCCCATCAACTGTAAACAGTGTAAATAGTTTCGGATTGTGTTTAGCTAGGCACCAGTGCTGACATGAATCTTGGTTTGAGGCATGTGTTTATTTTCCACGTATTAAACTGAACTTACCTTTCGGTGAAAAGTGGTAGACCGGTTTGCCTATAATTGCGCCCGTTCCTTAATTACGGCCAGACTTTGTTCACCAACCAGATTTAACATAACAATTCAAAGTACCCCGTAATAGATGTTGCATGCAAATATTTCTGCACAATTATAATCTTAATTCAGTAAATAAAACAATACTTTTGTACACGCACAAATACTAACTTAAACTTCAAGTGGCTAAGTGGATAAGAGTTTAGAATTGGCATTGACATTCAATCCTCAGGGTGCAGGGAAACTATTCACATAGGGTTTGACTGTTTGAGTCACACGGACTAGTCATACTAGATTGCAAAAAGTGTATCAAAGGTTAGGGTTAAGTTTAGAGCAACCTGTGAAATATACATTTAAAGATTCTCAGAGCATTTTAAAGTTTATATTCCCTTGGCTTTCATCCAAGCGATTGAAGTCATTGAAGACGTTCGTCAGAGTAGACTTCTCTTCAAATGAAACCGAATCAGGATGGTTTCATGGTTAAATGCCAAGGAAAATTATGTAGCTCACTCTGACAATAACACATTGTCTTTTATGTATTAGTCGTATTCTGAACCTATCGAAAACAAGACGGCAACGGCAATAAATTTAAAAGTCGTGTAATGTGCAATGTCCTTTAGTTATAAACTTTCAAAAATGTTTGTGAGTGAATACCAACCAGTTGCATTAACATTAGAAGGATTAATTATTAGAAAAAGGAAGGAATTGAAAGTTTTGATAGTTACTCATTTAATCAGTGCTTAAACGAGGAAACCGATCTTGGAATTCATCGTTACCCAGAAGTGTGACATCAGTGTTGTAACATCAATGAATGTATTTTTGTGGATATGAGGCTTAAAACTGTGAGGTAAACAAGGGAATTGGGAATGTGAGTCTATTAAGGTAATATTAGCCTTGTACTTGACATGAAGTAGGGATTTTGCAATAATATTAGATACCAGACATTTATCAGTGTATTCCCAGACGAAAGCGTGTTTGTCCTGAGTGTAATTTATATGTTAATAATTTACGGAACTTGCACGCAAAAGGATAAAAACACGATGCTTTCCAGGGATCGTTGAGGATCATGAAACACAGAAAGTGTCATCATATAATCGTAAATTCATTGTAATGTGACGCACAGGAAGATTTGAGTTTGTTTAAGTACTTGAATTCCAGAAGCGATTGATGATTAATTGATTTTTAATTGTAAAATGCACGTGTATATAAAAGGAAGAGTTCATACCATATGACATTGCCGTGCATTCTATCAACAGTTAATTCTCCTTTTCTATAATTTATTGAATAAGGCTGTCTTTACATCAATACATGTAACTAGTTTTTATTAGGTTGATATGTAAATACAGGTGGATTTACACTTACAAATGACTTCATGAAACTTAACCACGAAGTTACCTAACTTAGGCACGCACACGACATATTGAGTGTTACCAAAATAAAAAGGTCTATAATCTGGATCTATAATCTAGTCGTTACTAAGAATGATATAATAGAGAGACACTTGTTCGAATATCAATCAAGATCATGAAGACGGATACAATGTCAAGGACATGAGAAGCCGAGAGTTTTAAAAGACACAATATTGTCAATCTCTTCTTTATTGAGCTGCCACTGTCGGTTGCACTGGAATTGAAACTTCCTGTCGTGTCTGTGTTCCACAATTTCCTGCAGTAGTTCACCAAGTCATGCACTTGTGATTTTGAAATTTCGAAAAATCCCGTGTAGTGTGAGGTTGTGAAGGTGTGATGGGTGGTGTGGACGAAGACTCAGAATCGCCTTCTCCAGAGCCAGTAACTCCAAGTGTTGAAGGCATTCTTCAAGATGCAGGTATGAAACTCGTAGCCAATAATAATCTTTAGTTTGTAATTTCGAATTGAACTTCAGCTGAAGTTGAATGAATTACAGGAGGCTTCTCTTGGTTTCAATTATGGGCTATGGTGGTAATAATTTCCCCAGAGTTGGTTGCAGCAATGGTAGCGTTGTCTCCTATTCTGACGAGTTCGAATGATGTCCTCTTTTACTGTGATGCGGGTGTGTATACTGGAGAAAGTCTTCGCTACACAGCGACATATTTAAATAGCTTAAATGACGACAACAATGGGTGTGGAAATGGGACACTGAGACCTTACGGAACTGTCACGTCGGTTGTCCAAGAGGTAGGCTGAAAAACTAACTAGATAAGGTCGACAGCTAAAGAGTTCGGGGAGTAAATCAATAAGTTTATGACAATTTTAGTGGAGCCTTGTGGGGAAGCAGGCCTGGGTTTCTGACCTTTTAACAAGTGTTCAAATGCTGGGGAGTATGCTAGGAGCCTTAATCTCCTCGCAGTGTGCAGAAAAGTAAGCTAAGTGTGGTTTTTTAATAAGTATTGACTGACTGAAATGTGTTTTTCAAAATCTCATAATGCCCCGAATAATTTTTATTAAAGGTACGGTAGAAAGAAAGCCCACTACAGTCTGTGCTTTCTCATGGGAGCTTTTGGATTTGCATCTGGATGGGCTCCGGATCCTTATTCGTACGCAGTGACTCGCCTCCTTGCTGGGTTTGCTGTTGGAGGTTTGATGAGTTTATAATAACAAAATTCAAGGAATACGGTGGTAATGCGTATTTTTTGTCAACCAGGGTGCTATGTGGTTTATATGAATTATCTCATGGAGTTCCTGACTCCTTCGTTTCGAACAATATGCGGATGTGTGAGCTTATGGGCCGTCGGAGAGATGCTGTTGGCCCTCCTAGGATATTATTTGAAGCAATGGAGACATTTGACTTGGGCTACGAGTCTGCCGATTTTTATAATATTTCTAACTTATCCGTAAGCAAAACAAAATCTGTATTGTAGTATAAAATTGGATGGAGTTTGTTTAGTAACTTTCCTCGTTTTTGGTAGATGGTTTCCCGAAAGTCCCAGATGGCTTTTATGCAAAGAACGGGCAGAAGAAGCAGTGGAGGTGTTTCAGAAAATAGCCAAGTGGAATAAGAAGCCAGAACTGGACCCAGGCAGTATACGAACGGTTCAGAAAAGCATAACAAACGCTAAGGACTCTTCCAACGAATCTCTTACTATTTTGGACTCCATAAAAATCCTAAGGATCAAGGGGTTTAGAACACAACTATGTCTATTGATGTTCTCGTGGTTCTCATCTCAGCTAGTGTATTATGGACTAAGCTTTAACATGAAACACTTGGATGGAGATCCGTATATGAATGTCTTTTACATGGGCGTTTGTGACCTTCCTGGAAGCTTCACTGGAATACTTTTCAACAACAGGTAGTACTTACGTCTTATTTCTATAATGTATTGGTATTAGCATTCTAGGAATCCTGTGACAAAATCTGGCTGATTTATTCTAAAAACAGTGCAACTAAAATGGGTAAATGGTTTGTAGGTTCGGAAGGAAGAAGACATTCCTTGGATTCAGTATAATCTCTTCCCTCATCCTCACAAGTCTTGTGTCAATTGAATTGACAGGACTTACCACTACCAATCCGTCACTTACCAACATTCTATCGTTGTCTGCAAGATACTTTATCTCTGCTGGATTCGGAGTTCTTTCTTGCTTCACGGCAGAATCGTTTCCCACAGTCGGACGCGTTTGTTGCATGGGACTCTGCGCCCTGTTCGGCAACATTGGAGGTATCCTCGCTCCCCAGTTCTCATACATAGGCACAAGTAAGTTTCCACCACAGTTTGGAACAATTAATGATTTCACAACCATTTCATGAACCAAGTTTCACATTACTTACCCCAATAAATTGCAGTATCGAAGTCATCCCACTTTGTAAGCTTTGCAGTTGTCAGCTTCATCACAGTTGTGATCTCTCTAAAGCTGAAAGACAGAAGTGGGAAGCCGCTACAAGATACGGGAAAAGATTCAGACGATGATGATTAGTTTTTTACTCGTAAACTGATAATTCTGATGACTCTCAGGAAGTCCTATAATAATAATAGACTTAAAGCTTTAAACTTATAACCAAAGAACCAAACCAACACGCAGCCGACGCAGCTCCTTCATCCTCAGGACTGTACCAAAGAGGATTCATTTTCCTACACTCCAAAAGAAATTATATTACGCACTTCTAGCTCTAACGTCATTGTCCTTACTGCAAGCGTTATCTGTACAGCTTAATAAAAGCTGCTAATTAATAATGTTTGTTACCATTACACCGAATCTTAAAAGGTATATTTGCCGTTTAGCATGATACTCCAATAAAACTTATTACTCTGCACTTATCAAAATATAGCGGACCTTTCAGAGGATAGACGCTGCGTTGTTGGAAATTGTGTGCATTGGGTTAGTAGTGGTGGTGGTGACAAGGCGTGACCTGAATAACGTGCTGTACGATGCTGTGGTGCTGCATAAGGAATGGAGGGAGGAGTGAAGGCTGAGGTGCGCGTTGGGGAGCTCTCGAGTGGATGGACTCGACTCCACTCGCCACTCTCGCCTTCGCATTCCCAACCAACTGACTGAGGAGGAAGGAGCTCTTGTGTTGGTTGCGGAAATAAACAACAACTTCGCCCTTTCTAATCTCTTCTTTGTATATCTACTCAGCTCTTCCTTCCCTTTAGTTTTTAAGTTACTTCTCAAGTGATTAAGTCCTCGTCTCCTCCCACACACACACGTACACAAGCTTATGGAGGGTGTGGCTGTGGAGGAGGGCGGGTGGGGGGCACTGCCACATGTGCCTCTCCTCAAAGTTCTGCAGTGTTTGGACCCCCACGACAGACTTAATGCGTCCAGTGTTTGTCGTCATTGGAGGGGGGCGGTGTTCCAACTTCCACTTGGAGATAAGCTGACCTTGAGTGTCCAGAGGGAGACTGACATTCCCAGGACGGAGTTTCTTGCAGAGACTTTTGGGAGGAAAGTTCCTGAAGTACGATTGACGGTGTCAATGGATAAGGAAAAGTGTGTGGGGGTGGTGGAGAGAGTTCTTAAGGTGCTGGAGGAGAATAAGGTTCTTAGGAGTTTGAAGGTAGTTCCTGTGGTGAGGTCCAGGGTGGAAGTGGTGTGGGGAGTTGTCCAGAGTCTGTCCGAGTAAGTGATGATTAATTTGGGAGTGGATTTTGTATTATTGTAGTGTAGATTTTGTGTTTACGATTTGTGTTGGGGTGTTGCAGGAAAGTGGCGAAAGTACTGGAGGGGAGGAATCAGCTGGAACGTGTGGGGTGGCCTGGAAATTCGGTGATTGAGACGCTGGAGGGGAATCCATCCAAGAGGAATAGAACGCATAGTCTCTTCCTGGCCTTTGTTCAGAGACAACGGGAGTGGAGTGTCGACTGTTGTGTGCAGCGACTCGGTTCTTTCGTGCGTCTTCAGGTGGGTTTTACTCGAAATGGGATGGAAAAAAGAGTGAAAGAAGGAATGACTGGAATATTGTGTTATTTTCAGGTGCTGAGCTTGAATTTTTCGGTCTTGTGCGATGATACGTTGAGAGCATTGGGGAAAGCAAGTACTGTTGGAGGACTCAAGCGACTGAATCTTATCGCTGAAGAGGATAATCAAGTTGTTTCTAATGCAGGATGGACCGCCTTTGTTTTGAATAAGTGAGTGCGATGGAAGGAAACTATACAAGTTAAAAAGTATGAAGTTGATTAATTGATGTGTAATATTTTATAGTGAACAAGCCAAAGTGAGGTTTACTGTGGTGGGAAATACGGAGATGAGATGCTTGCTGTACCCAGCGATTCCTGTGAGCCATTTTCGTGTGATCAATTCTTGCACTTTGAGGACGCTCGACGCTCTTGTTCAGTGGAATCAAGCAACTCTAGAAGTACTTGAAGTAGGCGGACGAAGGATTGACATCGTAGACCAAGAGGATGACCTATATATCGATCCTTTTGTATTCGCTGCGTGGAAGTGCAGAAGATTGCACTCCATTCGCATTGGATTCATGTATTGCGGTGAAGATCTTTTGGGGATTGCAAGACTTAGAGGAGCCTCATTAAAGCGACTTGATATTCGAAGAGTCCACATTGATCATCCCGGTTGCTCCAAACTGATTGAAGTAAGTGTAGCGGATGATAAGCTTTTAATATTTGGGAGTTTGTGAGGCTAAACTTGTATTGTTGATTCCATTTGGATTGAGCAGGAAGTAAGTGATGCACTTGGAAGAACATGGAACCCCGTCGGAGGGAGTCGACGAGTACGAAAAGCTAGACGAAATCCACTGGATGAAATTCTTCGTGTCTTTGGCGAGGATGAAATATGAGACCTTTACTCTTCAACATTTCTTTTTTCATAGGTTAAAACGCTAGGCTTTAGGGAGGGAGAAAGGGAGCTGCCATTGATAAACTATTTACACCCAAACAGACATTCCTTATATCGCAACGCTAAATGTAAATCACGCAGAATCGCAACGTTGACACTACGTCAAATCAGAGTACGTAAAAGTCCAAGCAAATTAGAGTTCTGAATGGCTAGCCTCTTTCTCTCCTCAAAGAACAGGAATATTTTTACTTTAGGTTAAGATTTCATAGAGTAAGTGAAGGAATTCGAGACACTGAGCGAACGACCATACGAATAGGGTATTTCACGAAGATCTCGTCCTCCACCCACGTAACACAACACAACATAGATTACTTAGGAAGGTGTGGTGCTACAACTCAAAGAACCAAAGACTACTAAATGAGACGAAACATAAATCCCATGCAATTTATACCCGGGATAAGATTGCCACACTTATCTAGTTAAGGGAGAGACAAAAACTGCCCTACATTCAGAGTGCTAAGCCGTTATTATCGTTGAGCTTGAAGAAACGTTATCAAAGAAGTATCGAATCAGTATATTTTAATTAAGGAAGACGTGAAGGTAGGAAATGGAAGGGAAGCTATAAACTGATGATGAGATTAGGAAAGACGTACTATAGATCTTTTGCAACAACAAAACCAACTGTGATTCAACCTCGTGTGTTAAAGTTTAAAAACAAAATCTCTCAAGTAGTCAGTGAGAAGAGACGTTGGCAGAAAGAAGACACGAAGCAAAAAGAGTACCTTCACCACGAACCAAATGCAGGTCCGTGTATAGCGTAATAATATTAGTTAGGCAGCCTATCTCAGCATCATATTCAACCGTTTAGTTATTAAGAAACGGGGGAGACCATAAAAGAGAAAGCAAGTGCAATTGAAGAGAGAAAGATACACGACACGAACGAATATATAGCAGAGCAAGACACGTACCACCCAACTGTGATAACATCTCTAGTGGTTCACTTGATCAGTGGCTACTGTGTAAAAATAACTATAAATCGGGAGAGAGTCCTGCCACACCCACTAACTAAAACTCATGTGTAGGGAGTGCCTACTACCCTCCGACGAAACCAAGTACCTGTGCGCACACTAAATCAAGGCAGGACTCTCTCTGAATTTTGCTGAAAACCAAAGCCACATGCCATTGCCATTTATTAAAACCGCATTCCATCTAAGATTAAGTAGGAAATTGAAAGGCTGTCCAGGCTGTCATACATAGGTCAAGTCAGTACAAAAGTATTCTTCTGGACGGTCATAAAAAGATCAAGTAGGGAACGCATAAGTCCACCTCGTCCGTGTATACGTTACTAACTAACTCGTAAGGATTAAAAAAATGGCAGAGAAAGCTATGAAGAAAAGTCGCATTGTCGCTTCCAAAATGCAGAAGTCTGTCAGTGTCTGTCTTGTGTAGTTTTGTAATAGCGAGGAAGGAAAGCGTCATACATCTAAACTGCAACCAAAAGACTGAAGAGCCGAGAGACGACCAAGACTCTCGTCACCACCACTAACAAACGATGGCAATCGAAATCGCTGTCAACATTTAAAATGTTCAGAGTATCTTTCGCTACACACAAAAACACTCTTCTAGCCCAACTGACGAAAGCTCCCACCTTCTATCTAAATGTGTAGAGACACCCGAGAGACCGCAATTTATTAACTACACTCTAACTCAATATTTTTCTTCTTATTATCGCTATACACCGTTAGACACAAATATATAAGATACTTGAGCTCATCAGAAGCCTCAATCAGCCTCAGATACACATACCTACATGTTTTTGTGTCGTAAACGCAGAATCCAGCAGCAGTTAGCCGCATGCTAAATACCTTCAAAATTAAGTTACACTAAACAGAGTTCACATGAGTTCAAATAAGATTGTAGACTCAATCAAACTTGCTTGTGTTCTTGATTTATTATTATTGTTAATTACTCTTGATGTAAGAAGATATCATATGATGTTAAAATCGATTTTATTCAAATACAATTGGCTTGTTCAAGTTTGACGTTTAAATAAAAACTGACTTAAATAAGAGTTCGCATAGATATGTGGAAGAGGGGTGAATATGAATGGAATGGGTTTGTATTGGTTAACATGAAAGAGTGTAAGAAAGGTGAGGAAAGTTATCCTTCAAAGATCCAGTGATCACGGATAAAATTTTCGAGAGAGAGCACGATACAGCGAGGCGAATGCATAGATTGTGATGGTGATGATAATGGCTAAGACGACTCCGAACACAGTGCCCATGAGGGATGGTTCGATGCTTCCTCGACAGTCCCTTCGTCCTTCGCCTTCCACTTGAGCAACGAGTGTTCGAAGAGCCTCCAGCTCTTCCCTGTCGTCATCGATCGACCTGAAAGTGCGAAAAAATATGAAAAAGATGTAGCGGAATTAAGAAAAGAACCTTAATGAATCAGTCGTCAGTCTATTGTACCTTGGACGAAGGAGACTTGAGGTTGTGGAGTGAGCCCTGCGACGAGCTACATCTTCCCCATTGTGGTCCTTGGGGTAAGGCCCTGTAGAGTCTACTACATGAATACCTGAAAGATTAAAGGTGATTAAAGGCTGAAGGATGGGGCTACCTGAGACAGTTACAAGATGCAGTATACATACCGTGTAAATCTGTGGACTCCATTTTGCATGCAAGCCAGCACCAGAACTGGAAGTTGTACTTTGCTCAGGAGAGTGAAATCAAAAAATTATTCGCAGCATAGCAAAACAGAAACATCAATCGATAGGGTAGTGAGACATGGGGATGGCATGAGGCAGAGAGATCTCAAAGAAAGTTGCGGCTGTGTGCACGCATCTGTCTGCTTTCTCTTCCGAATTCCGAGATTCCGACTCAAATTAGAGCAGGAGAAATGGAGTGTGTGAAATATTTATAGTTACTCTGTTGCTCATACACTTTGCACAGCAAAAGGTGTGAAAGCGAGAGTAAAGTTTGAGTGGTTTGGTGGCTGACCAAGACTCGATGAATGTACCTTGGACGCAATGCAATGCAGAGATTATTTATAACGAATGGATGACTAGAAATTTTTATTACAGGTTCACTATATAGACTCCTATGAGTCTACTACCTAAAATATCTTATATTCCAAACAATCAGTTTGTGCAATGCAAAGTGCAACGTGATAAAAATCGGTATTATTATTATTACAAGTATTACAACAATATAAAAGAAAGACAAGAACAAGAGCATTTCCCATTGGACAATCAAAGTAGATTGAAGAGCTTGATTTCTAATCCCGATGAGGCTTGGAAGGGTTGGAAGGTGTCTCGGCTGCAACTAGTTTCTCATGAGTTCGCAAAAGTGTGTGGAGCAAGAAAAGCGTTCCTCCAAGAACCACCAACATAGTTATTGCACTGACGAGTATTGTTGAGTCAACGTCTCCCACAGGAATGAACACTATATTGCCTTGTCTGGAATTCTAAATTAAAAAGATTCAATATTCAGAGTTCATCTACGATAACATCTTCGGTATGTGGGAATTTCAGGCAGTATACCGATTTGTATGGAAGGGAAATCCACTCGCACAATTCATCTTTGTTGCTTTTACTGGAGCAAAGGGTTTTGACTACGTGGCAGTTTTCCTCAGAAAGCGGATGCGTCCAAGCCTCGCATCGCAACAGAAGTCGTGGCAAAGGAACCATGACTTTTGCGTATCCTGCCGGGTTGACAAGAGCTCCTGGGCTTCCCATAAGTCCAGTATTAAGTCTTTCCTTGAGTCTTGAGTGACTTAAAGGTTTCTGATATCGGAAGTGAATGGGAACTTTCACTTGATTGGTAGTCACTAGATTTCCTGCAGAACAAGAATGTTTTGTATTAAGAACTCATGTGGACAAGATGTTTGGAAATAAAGGATATCTGGCATCCACTAACCCGTAGGATTTGATTGGAGTTGTAAAAACACCGTAGAATTAGACTTTGGTGACCACGCAGGACTTTCCAAGTCCGTCCAGTTGTTGAGTACCTTTGCGTAGTCCCTTAAATATGGAATGTTCTTCACCTCATACGGATCCACGTACATGTCCTTTGTGAACTTAAGCAGTAAAGCGAATTTGCAGTCATCATCCTTAAACTCTCCAGGAGACAGGGGAGAATTAGTGAAAGTCACTTCCACCACGTCCTCGATTTCCCTTAAGGCAAAGTCCGCAAAGTCATTAAAGGTTTATTGCAAAGTCATTAAGTGAAAACTGTCTTTAAAACTCTACTCACCTGTGGAAGCCTTCTTTCGTAACAAATCGGATGAGGTTTGGATGGAGCCCTTGAGCAAAGGTGCACTTCCTTTGGAGAATTTCATCCCGACTTTGCCACTCCACGGCAGATTCTCCAAATTCTCCTGATACAATCTTGTGTACCAGTCCTATCGACCAAACTACCCAACACACCGTTGTCGACAACATTTCGTCGACGTCTGTAAAACTGACAGTTCTTTACATCGGCTCGTCGGAGATCGAAGCTGTTGAGTGTTGGAAAGTGAGACACACTTCGCGGTGTTTACATTTATGGGAGAAAAGGCTCGAAATTCAAATTCATGGGAGTGTATTCTTGTCATTCTTGTTTTGCGGGGTTGTTTAATTGTTTAATTAATTAAGGGTCAGTGAGCAGGAGGGGGTGTGGTTGTTTGCGAGGAAAAGGGGCATCAGGTGCGAACACAAGGATGGGGGCTATTTTTGGGAAAAGCAAGAAACCGGCTGCTATCGAGTCCAGAGTTACGGAACAAGACAAAGCTGTTTTGGTAAGTACTTAAGTGTGACATGTTTGTGTGTATAGGCTAATTAAGTGTTTTGAACTGTTTTGTTTATAGGAACTTAAGAAGCAGCGGGACCAACTTAAGCAGTATCAAAAGAATATTCTTGCTACGCTTGAGAAGGAAAGGGA
>JAQGAB010002206.1:0-12831 GCA_034696565.1 Isotomurus graminis
ATTTTGTCGTCCTTTGATGAATGGGATTAAGGAAGCATGTGAAGAAAAGGGTTATAAATAAAAGAGACTCTTGAGGCAGTGAACAACACGATAGATTTAGTCACAACGCTTATATCAATATAATATTTTGGCAAAAAGCCACCCTCCCCTGTAGTTCTCAATAATTCTTAAACTTTTCATCTGCAAAGTTCAATCCTTGTCCTTGCAACGGTCGATAATTCTTTCTCACAAAGTGAAGGTATAAACTACCTCGAGTCTTTGTGGATTGACATCCACTTCAAGCGTAGCAAATGGAGGTTCTTTTCTTGTAACTTCTGGTGTAACTCACGTCATGTTCCCAACTCTATCTGAGTATATACTCCCTTAATGTATTACTAATACTTATTTCTATTTAATTACCAAGTTAATTCCAAAGTTTCTTAGAAGTCGAATTAGAAGTTTCTGAAGACCTCCCACTTCACCAGATGCTTATGAATGGCTCTAGAGAGTATTTGACTGAGCCTAGTCACAATGAGAACTATCCAGGGATCTCTCAAGTATCAAAGTTTATCTGCAGTTGTGTACCTTAATAAGGATGCATATGTGACAGGAAACGAGACAAGATGATGGGGATCCGGAATTCAGAATGTTCATAATGGTTGGTATTGTTTCCCAGAAACTTCATTACTCATTCGAGAAGAATGAGTGAATCACTTTCATGGTACTTGCATCTTTTTTCTCAAAGGACCGGTGCTTCTTTTCCACTCACACACATTTCCTTAATTTACATAGCAGAGTATTTACTCCTTCCTGAAGCTTTGAGTACCACCACGAGACGAGATTTCGTGTGACATCGCTATGACTTAAAATACCAAGAATTCCAATCATTCCAGGAAAATAATACACAACCCCAACCAATCTCAGTAATGACTTTACCTCTACGGAGAAAGGAATGTGATATCCTTAACTTCCCGTAGTTCCCTTGTGTATACTTGCTTTCATAATCAACGGGCATGAGACTTCATTTAGATTCGCACGCAAGTAATCCAATCCACAATGAAAATAAGTATGAAATTGGATAGCCTCATGGTTATCATCATCTGGAGTGTGTGTGTGTGTATCAAACTTTCAAAATAATGTCATAGTGAGCTCTCACTAACTGAGAGAACATCTTATCTCAACCTACATGGCAAGTCAAAGAAGTTGTAGTAAAACTGCAGATTTCCCTTTGGAAGTATGCAATGCATTTTTACTGTTGACTGTGTTGCTTTCTACAAACTCTCTTCTGTGTCTCTGATCCCTACACACTCATCCATGAAAGTCAACTCTCATTTACTAACTTCACTATTAAGAAAAAGTTGAAGAGTCTTCTTGTTGAAGTGAAGCATCTATTTTAAGTGGCTTACACACTAATGCCCGCATCCGGGTTAAAAATAGAAGCATTTTTCAGTCCCTTTCATTTGCTCCTCGTAAGACGCTTAAACACGAGTTTATATGGGAAAAGATACCATCTCTCCGTATTGCTTAACCCTCCTTCGCTCCTCCATACACACAAAAGTCCTTTTAACCAAATGAATGCTCCAAATGCTTTCCCAAATACGAGTCCATTACCATTTTGATTTCCTTCTCCCCTTCTTTCATTATTCTTGAGACTTTAATTTCCTCTTCAGCGACACATTTTATGTGCGTTGCGTGCGTGCTTACATCTCATCTCATGATCATCGGGTCATCTCTAACACACTAGAAGTTGCAGACTCAAAGAGAACACATAAAACAATTAAGTGCATCGGGGTCTTTCCCCACAAACTCATACAGCATACATATAGTACAACAGACATACATACGGCTGATCAGTTTCATGCAGACGGGTTAATTAGTCCCGGTGGGATTAGATAAGACGTTAAAAATATCCTGTTTTTTCCTTGTAATGAGACCAACTACTACTTGCTTATCAATCAAGTGGAGAAAGTCACAAGGATCACAAAGTTGTGGGTTTTGGTATTGGAGTGTCAATCGTTGCTCCAATAAGTGAGAGTTCCAAGTGCAAATCACTCGCAGCGTCGTTATCACCTGTTGTGCTTGGGATGACATTGGAAGTGACGATCGTTGTGTCGTAAAACATGTCTAATAAATTCTGCAGTAAAAAACATAATTCCATAAGGTTATTTTGGCCATGGTGGCTTTGGAGGACTTGGCGTATTCCGTGGAATAATACAGAGAGTCACGAAGAGTGTAATTGCGGTGTCAGTTCCAACTTGGAAGTGTGGAAGTGTAGAAGATGTTGCTTTCCTCTCAATGGAAACTTAAGTGCGGTGGTAGTGGTGTTCTTAGTTTTAATGAATTTGGGGAGAGGAGAAAGTTATGGATTGACTCAAATGAGTCCAAGGGTTGTGTTCACGAAACAAGGGCCGATTCAGGGATACATAGGCCCCATCGCAAATACCCCGGATAGCATGGCTTACCACTTGCCCCATTTGTCCACAGGAACCTTCAACATTCGTCAGTATGGAGGTCGTCCTGTTGTAGAAGTATGCACAGTTTTTCCCCCAGATTGTAGGTTTCATTTTACAATAATGGAGTGACTTTCGACAGGTCTTCAAAGGCATTCCGTACGCGAGTCCTCCAAGTGGAGCTCACCGATTTGAAGCTCCGGCCCCAGCGACCATCCGTCCTACGCAGGAAGTCTACCACGCAAACGTTACGAAGCTCCCGTGTCCAAGAACCTTAGAGGAAGTCATTAACAGAACAAGTGACATTAATTCCTTTCGGGCGCTCAGGAAAACAATGGATTTGGAAGATTGCTTGTATATGGACGTCTATACACCTTTGAATAGTAAGAAACAATATGACATGGCAGCTGAAGTCATACCGTACCTATCTATTCAAACTTTTTTACTTTCCTTCAATTATAACTTTCCGGCGTGGAGTAAATAGTTTACTTTCCCAGCTATTCAGCCCAGAATAAATTCAAAATCCCTATTTGTAGATATATTTGAAAACGCAGGTGACAAAAATCGCGGAGCTGGATTAGCTGTACTGGTTTTCATGAATTCCCAAACGGACGACCCGGAGAATCCTTTTGACGGAAGTAGCATGGCTGTAATCGGGAATCTCATTGTCATTTCCGTTCGGTACAGAACCGGCGTTTTGGGATTTCTACAACCGAGTTTTGCAGAAAACACTCGAGGAAACTTTGGACTGTGGGATCAAATAGCAGCACTTCAATGGATAAAGGTTCGTTTCATTTCACCTGATTCATATCAAAGTATTTCCTGAAGCTGCGAAGAACACAAATAAGCCAGATTAAGTCTCATCATACGGAACATTTCTGTCTGTGGAGAAAGGGGCAGTAAAAAATCACCTCGAGTGCTTGTTTAATGTTAAACCGTTTGTTTTTCTAAGCTCGTTTTATGAGTCTTCGTTGCTCTTTCAAAACAACCGTTTGTTGACTTTTATGCAATTTGTGGTCACCACACAATACTTTGCTTCTTCCCCTCTTTCCTTAATGATTGTGTTCTTGAAATAACTTTTTCCTTACAGGAGAACATTGCGGAATTCGGAGGCGATCCCAACAATGTTTGTCTCATGGGGTATGACATGGACGCTTCGGTTGCAGGACTTCTGGCGTTGTCTCCAGTTTCTGCGGCTTACAATGGTATGCTTAACTATCAGTAGGAATTGATTTATGGAAAACTTACGTGATGTATTTTATTAGGTTTGTTTCATCGTTTAATTCTGTTAAATGGATCTCCCTTTGCCCCAAACAATATAAATACTCAGCCTCTGAAAGCAACTGTAAGTTGATGAGTGACCTGCTACCGTTATCAAATGACAATCAATGATTTCTTTCATTTGTTTGCAGTATCAATTAGCAAGTGCCTTGCGATGTCCATTAGACGACAGAATTGGAGACTTGGCGACGTGTCTTCGGATGAAACCGATTCCTCAGTTAATTTCAGCCGCAGACAAGAACATAGGAGCTCCCATTTTGACGTATCCGTTTTCTCCAATTGTCGACGGTACCCTAGTGCCTTTCGACATAAACATGAAAAGCAATCCTGGAAACGGTCAAGCAGTGAAAGACATGCTTGGGAAGTTTGACATTCTCTGTGGAGTGAAGGAAGGACCAGTGCTGCCTAAAGTAGGGAGACAACTGTTCAATAATATTGACATGGATCGCTTTGTCACAGCAGTGATTAAGCTAACAATGCGGATGGAGGCTGGCTCTGAACCTACATCCGAAGTCAAAAGGGTAATAATTCATTTCGTATAGACACGATTTCGTTTGGTTCATTGGTTGGCATGATGGTTCGTCAGGAGGTGCACAAAGCAATCAATCACATGTATGGTACTCTGCCTCCAATGCGTGAACTGATATCGGACTTTCTTATCGTCTACCCGATGATTGACTTGCTGAACTTACATTCGGAGAGTGGGAGGAACACCTTTTTCTACGTTTTCAAGGAGTACGATCCACTTAAACTGCTTAAGGTATGCGAGAAATAGTTCACTGTGATTTACACTTTGGTAATAATCTCTTTGTGAAATGCAGAATGACGAGCTTTCCTACATCTTCAGCAGCAAAGTTTACAGTTGGAAGTACATTGGAAATCCTGCTCATATTCATGATCTCCATCCATTTGTTCTGCTAATTACTCTGTTGTCCAACTTTGTCCGTAGTGGGTAAGCTGAGGGCTACGATAAATGTTTTTTTTATTCTGCGAGTTTAGAAAGGATTTGAAGATTTAAAGAATCAATTGAATTTCAGGGATCCAAACGTAGTCGATCCAAGTGACAGATTTCCGAATCCCATAAAATCATGGCCAAAGTACAAGGAAGCTGACAAAGGAAGATACCTCGAAATAGGTACACTCATCATAAAACACCAAACCCATCTTGTTTCACAGACATCCAATTGACATGTTTGTACGAAATCTTAGCCAGTGGAGTGCAATTCCCATCTGGATACCGCAAAGCATCAACAGACTTTTGGAGCAAAACTTTTGTCTCAATCATCAAATCTTTTTCCAACCAATCCTCAAACGATGACATGACATTTCCTCCAAACTTTGGACTTCCCCGGAACACATTCTACGAAAACCATCATAACAACATTTACAGGCCTGATGGTGATTTATACGGCACAACTCCAGCCCCAGACTCATCTACGCCAATAATTGCAGGTGGTCACAACACAGTAGTTCTCATAGGGTGCCTTCTCCTTCTCCTCAACTTCATGTGCTTCATGGGACTCTTCTACCAACGAGAACGACTTAAAAAAGCAGAAATCCAACTGAGAAAACGATACATTGAAACACAAAAACAAATTGGACGTGTAGAGGAATCACAAGACATCGACTCATCGGTGTATGCTGAACGAAACTCTCAGGCAAATCCATACCACGCCCACCCCTTGCGGCCCATTCCCACAATCTCCAGAGACGCAATGTCAGAAACAGAAACAGAGAATGGATTTGGACCAGATTTCCTTGGACCAAACTACGACCCCCGAACCAAAGTAAACCGATGGATGCAAATGCAAGCAGTGAACAACAGAATGCTTGGCAAGGGAAACAGTTTCGAAGAGTATTCGAATCCCACACCAACGCCAAGTGACATAAACAGACACAATAGACTTAGTAGAGTAAGAGAAGACGAAAACCCGTATGAAAGTGCCCCACCCCCTTCATCTTCATACTACAAGCCACACCATCATCAACACCCTCCATCAATGGCCCCTTCACCTGTTATCATAGGACTCAATCAATTGCCTTATCAGTCTCCACTTCAACAGCACCCAACAACGCCACAGCCAATGATGCCTTTACAGATTCATGTAAACTCGTTACAACGCCCGGGAGGAGGTTCCTCTAAGAAAAGTCAAACTACTTCCCCCCTTGCAGCCCCTAAGGCTCAGCCAGAACCTCCCGTCCTGTTCCTCCCACATCTTCCTTACCAGGAACCCTTTAGACCCACAGGTCACTTGGGAAGTGATAGTATTCCTTATGCTGACTCCAGAGCCACGTCCCCTTCGATTATCTCAGCTCCTGCGGGATTCACAAGTGCTCGAGAATCTCGATTAGCCAAAGTCAACGGCAGGTCTCACCAAACTGAGCCTGGTCACGTGAATCATCCCGGAGACCATCCCTCTAGTCCCACAGCTTCTTCTGCAACTCTAGGAGACCCCACTAAGACATCCTCCAATGACAGTCCCAAGTCAAGTAGTATTCTAGTTACCCCCACCACTCAGCCTAAACGCACTTCTACGCTTATTGTACGAGATCTAGACCCACCTGACGAAGAGCTGGAGAAAGCCGAACCCAAATATGTTCCTGTGAGAACTGGAACGCTCAAAAGGTCAGTTGCAGTTGACACAGATCATGACGGGTCTCCTGCCACAGGACTTGACGAAGCTGTCGAAAGTTCAGCCAAGCCTTCATCTCAAATAAGAGTTACCTTTAAAGAGAACTTGTAACAGACTCTCGATTTTGTGCTTGAAGATGTGTTTATATTTAGATATTTTTTAAAATTCAATTTGGGTTACAGTTTAAATGTTTTATCGCAGTTATGATCTGATGTAAGCGTATATGTAGCATAAGATGCATCTGAAAGTTCCTAACTTACATCTCAGGGTGTCTCTAAGTGTAGTGAGTCAATAAATTATTTATACATAGGTTACTATACATCTTCTCCTTGTAGTCCTTCGTACTATTTTGTACAGGTGAACAAAAGACAAAGCTTTTATAAACTTAACCAAATGTTTTATCTGCTACAGTGAAGCGCATCTGACTTTACCAACATTTTTACTTACGTGTAGTAATTCAACAGTAGCACGGAACAAATTCAAAATTCCTATTTGTGGATATTTGTGAAGATCGTTAGTGCAATCTGAAGTTTTTGATGAATTTATGATTCTAAAATAAGCGTAAATCTTTGGAAATTCGGAATTCTGTACGAAATGTTATTTATTCCATGCCGAATGAGGTTAACAAAATGTGTATAATCTTATTTCAGTTCATGTGATGAGGATAACCTGTTTAAATGTAGAATTACTGATATCCTCCAGAACTGGGTGGGGCTCCGTATTCTCCCTGAGGAGGTCCGTATCCTCCAGTCTCCTTATTCTTGTACCTGATGAAGTAGACCTCAGGTTTGGATGGTTTGGTTGGTCCAGGTCCGTTGATCTTGACTTCCGGTGCAGGCTCAGGTTTCCTCAGGAGAACGTAGACAAGTGTCTTCTGTTCAGGGAGTGGTGGAAGGTCCACAACTTCTTGTTCAGGTGCTGGTGGTGTAGGGGCCTTGATAAAAAGAATCTTGTAGTGCTTCTCTGGAGGTGGGTGTGGTCTGTAAGGTCTGGCCTTTCTTGGCTCTGGTGGCTCATCAGGGGCAACATGAACAAACACGTGTTTGTGAATTGCTCCTCCGGTTGGAGCTCCATATCCTCCGGATGGGGCACCATAAGACGAAGAAGGACCTGCAGGGGCTCCATAGGACTGGTATTGACCTCCTACAGAACTCACTGCGATCCATAGGGACGCTACGAAAACCTAAATGAATTTTTAATAGTTATCAGACTCAGTGATTGTTTCTCAGAAACTTTTGCAGAATGTTTCTTACTGTGATAAACCTCTGCATGTTTCGAATTTTGGAAGTGGATGATGCTGAAGATGTTTACCGAAGGAAGACTACCTCCGTACTGTGAAGAGAAAGGGAGCCGAATCGCCCTTTACATAGGAGCTCGGATGATCATCATCTCAGGTTCAAATGGATTTTATCAGGCAATTGGGTTGCTTTTGTTTCCTTAAAAGAAACTTCAATATTCGAATGGCTTACTTGGTGTTTGTATATTATGCTTACTTGGATTTTGCTGTGACTAAAGTGGCCATCATCATCATCATCACCAGTAGTGCAGTACATCAATCCCACGGACGGAAGATGAACAAGAGCGATAGTCATCATCAAATAAATTAATTCATAACTTTAGAGAAGCAGTAATGCACCATTTACTCCCCCAGGCAGACAAAGCAACCAAATACAAAACACTTTCTAACTTAAACCATTACTTAACAATTTGTCACCTACTCTGCGAGTGTACACAACACTTGAGAACAAATATTAATTCGTATTTTATACCTACTCACGTATTTAGTTGTATAGAATTGCTCTGATTCAGTTTTATAAATAAATACCAAGTAATGAATTATAATCTTGAAGGTTTTCAAGCTTAAAATTCAATGGAAACTTTGAACAATATGAAGAAATTACTTTTATTGCATAATTCTAAATGGACTGGTGATTTTTGGGACACTTCTTGGCTTCTTTAACGCTCAAGTGTTTCATAACCAGCCATCATTTTACAATTTTGAATCATCTTCAACTTGGAATGAAGCTTGTTAAGTAAAGAATTGACCTACTGATGAATATCATATTATTGCATAGTAGCTTAAAGTAAAATCACGATTGAAAGTAATTTTACACTTGGGAATTCGCATTGTTCTCTCTCCTTGCTTTTCAGGGAATGTAGTGTAATTCAATAATTGTTCATTGATTGCTATTGTGTGAAAGTACTTCACTCGCACTCTTCATATTTCTATAAATAAGACTTCACACACAATCCCAATATTATTGGTTCATCTTTAAGATCCCTCTTTCCATGTCATTCTTACAACACACCTAAATAGATATAAAAAATTGTGTGTAAATTATTAAGAATGGGAAATTGACACAGAGGCACGTAAAGATCTTTATTCATAAGTAAAATGAAAGTAAATGGAGTGAATAATAGCGAGAGAAGTAACAATTTAGTACATGGCACAATTATAACTATTATTCATTCATTTTTCATGCTTTTTGTGGCCACGCACAAAAACTAGTCAAAAGCTCATCGTCGTCGTTGTCGGTGTGATCAATTCACTACTACTCTCCATTTTATTTAAAATATGAACTGTGTGCTATATACTCTAACAGAACACTTATTTGCCTGGTCGTCTCATCATGAAAGCATTTTTTGCCCCGACTTGCTTTTGAGTTTTGAGCTTCCTTTATTTTTTCCTTTAATTTTACAAAATGATAAAGGAAATGCACGCGGTGAGGTAGAAGATGAAGAAAAAGATATTCACAGCATCTCACGAAATGACTTAATAAGTCTTCATCATAGTCATGTCCGTAAAATTATCTCATCATCTCTTTAGTCTCATTTTAATTATTCTTATCCCACCAATTCCGCACGTTTTAATTACAATAAATACATCATAATTGCTTATTTCAGTCATTCAGCCTGTAGGCTGTTGTAACTACAGTAGTTCACAGACAATACAGAAGAAAGGAAGAAGTTGTTGGGAATTATTTCTTTATGAATGTAATTTCTGATTTCTTTTTCTGTGAGGTTAATTTGTCACATCAGTACCTAAGCGAGTGAACATCAACTACAACACGAACTGCAACACGTCATGAATCATGATAGATGGATTGCACAAGGGATTTTCGAAAACTCACGTGTTGCGTAACTTAATGAACTTACACACATACGCTAGTTTGTGAATGTGTCCATGAATATATTGATCGTTGCATTTCGTGTTCTAAATATAGAAGAATCAATGTGAGATTTAATCTTTGACATAAGAATATAGAATCAGCTCCTGCACAGTAGTGCACCGATAAGACATATACATAATATAAACTCATACATGGTATGAGCAATTAAGCAACTAAATGAAAGCAATTAATCAATAAGACTAGTCAGAAAGAAGTATGCAAGTGTCTTAATTGCGTGATTTGTCCTACAGCTAAAAATGCTCATAAAGGAATTAGATAAGCTTCTAGTCCTTCTTCGTGAGTAATTCTGAATCGTAAGTTTCAATAATTCGATGATGGTTCAATACGATTATTTCTTTGATGACTCCATTGTACACTTTGATGTCACAAACTTCAATCCACCTTGGATGCAAACAATAATGTACGTTTGATAAAAGAATTATGACTGTAGATTAACTTGAACAAGTGAATTCAAAGAACCTAAATTGTTATTTGGTCAAGAGCATCATACTAGAAATTGAAATATAATGATTTTTGCTCTATTTGTATTATATAACTCCCAGAGTCCTTAGGTCAATCAGATACCAAAGTTAAACACTGTACCTTACATACACCTTACTGAATCTATAAATGCGTTTTCCTTGTAATTAAATCCATTACATGAAAATATTATAGGAGTTGTTAGTTTGTCGGTTGCCGAGCTTTTAACAGACCACACTGTTCATATCACACGATGTCAGGATGTCGCCTATGCATTTTCATAGTATGAAATCTCTGCTAGTCCTCACTGCGTCATCAGCATAGAAAAGCAGGAGGGAGAGTTGTGAGAGAAAACGGAGCGGAGTGAATCACCACAAAAGACCACAAAGACACAAACATAAACAAACCCGTCCTTGTTTGGGTTATCTATGCAGCCGTCAAAGTCCTTGTTGATAACCTTTTAATCTTCCTTAATATTTGTCATCTCATAAGCCATGGTGGAGTCAGTGTTGAGTGGTTCCTCCAAGCATACCAACAAGAGTACTGGGAAAGGTCAAGGCAGTCGGATGAGGACGAGGTCACAAACCAAAGCTAGTCGGAGGGGAACTTCTGGAGGAGAAGGTCACTCGGAGGAAGTCAGTTTTGACACCAAAGATTCCGAACACCCACCGACACCGTCGCTTTCAGGTGAATATTATTTTATATTATTGTACATTCGAACTTGGAGATTGGAGACAACCGAATCTTCTTCTTTGGTAGTAATTCAGTTAAGTGCTTTTCCGACTGATAGGCGTGAGAGTGTATAATTTAGTCTCATTAATCACTCCCGGAGCAGATAGTGTTTCATCTACCAACCACAAGTGTTCCACTGCACACAGTCATTAAGCTTTGTACACTTTCATTCCGTTTTGATATCATTGGGTCTGAAAAAGTAAATATATATTCTTTTAATTAAACTAGTAGAGTAAAATGATGAATTAATGTGTTGGGTAAGCTCCCAAACTAAAATGGCATCGTTTAAAGGTAGTTTAAGTGTATGTGACTTCAGACAAAACCTTTAAAGGCTGTGACATTAAAATTGGTGTATTCAACTTTATGCTAACACGTGTGTATTTGTTTTTGCAGTGATGGACATCGTAATTCTGGGTTTGGTGTCGGTGCTCTTAAGTTCCGGAATTTTCGTTGGAGTTTACGGTTACCGAGAAATGGTGGAGCGGGTCTCCAACTTTGGCCTCGTCGATGTCATATTTCCACTTGTTCTGTATGCTGGACTCATTGGACTTATTATGTACATCCTCCTTCGTCTTGCTGCTCATTACATCGTGTACCTTGGAATTGGAGTCCTACTCAACCTCATCTTTATTCACAGGCCGAACACAGCCAAGTCCAAGCTGAGGCAAATGTTCGACAAGAGCTAGAAACCTTTTAATAGCTTTCCAGTGGCAATCGCCATTTTCAAAGACAGCGTGGAAAGACTTTCATACAACTTTTACCATTAAATATTAAACTAAGCAGTTTTAGTTGAGCTTCCGTGAAGTCAGTACAAAAGGTGTGTCCAGAACTTTACAGTATTTTGTATAAAGTTACTTGCTACTCTTGCAATTATTTTATCTTGTCTTCTGAAGGTGTCTAGTTTTTAAAGTCCATTTTAAACGAGTTCACTAGATATGTACGCTTTTTTGTACTAATTAGAATTAAGTGTGTTTTCAATAATTACAAAGTTTGTCAAGAGTATTGGCAACTAATAAAATTCCTAGTTATAATGAAATTAAAATCATTTGTCGTATTGGTATATTTTACACTTCTGCAGATATACACCGTGTAGGAGTAAGCAAGCTGAAGAACACACACAGATTACGTATCCATTTCTATAAATCCTGATATACTCACATGATTAACAGATTAACTTATTTCTAGTAGTGGCTATGAAATCCGAAACCATTAATAATCGAACCCATCTTCACACACACACATAAGAGGGTGTTAGTGTTAACTAATAAGTAATTTCCATGTGAGATCAGGCACATAACTAATCTGTTAATCCACGCATCACCAGTCCTATCCAAACGCACCACTTGAAATCTTCACCTTGAATTAAGAGTCTGTGAATCTCTCTCCACCTCTGGAAAGTACATCACTCATTCCCATGAGTCACACGGTATTTAATACCACATAACCCTTTTTATAAATACCCAATAAGCACTTCACATAGGAATGCATATGGAATTGCTGAATCTTTCCATACTTGAAACTCCGAGTCATACTGAACCGCATTACTCCTAACCCTAACAAGCATGTATTATGAAGATTTCACAATTAGTTGAGTGAGTGAAGTATAATTACTCTTGGTGGCTGTGTAACCACATTGCAACTCTACCAATTGATAATTCACTTCTTGCACAATTACTTTTACAGTTTAGTCTGGTCCCATGTATTCTCCTTGTAGACAGTGTGCACTTTAATGCACTACACTAATCATAAGTCGTCTCTTTAAACAGTTACACAGTTGTACAATTCCACTGAACTTGGATAATGGAACCACCCTGTGATTTAAACAGACAACTAACTATACAGTTTTAGAAACTACTGATCTATCAATGGGTAATTCGCCGCATATCTGCATTCATTTTAATTCCATGAGAATTCTCAAAATCATATTCTACTTGCAGACAAAGATATTGTGGTGACCCTAGGACTAGTGGTGCTTGTGTACGTGTACCTATCGTACAAATTGGATGCAGAAGATGTGAAGGAGGTGGCGAAGGGAGTGGATGGGGTGCACAGGGTCCTCACAACCGGAGCGACGATCTTCTCCCTCATCCTCACCAGCGCCATCGC
>JAQGAB010002207.1:0-12831 GCA_034696565.1 Isotomurus graminis
CTTGACCTACATAAATCTCTTCTGATAAACACTATCGCAATTCACATTACAAAGATATTAATTACTTAAGTTACACTGTTCTACCATATACACATACACATTAAACTATCATTTCACACTTACTAAGTCATAATTCCTAATTGTTCTATCTACCAGCCCACCTGGTTCACTGGAAAATAATAGGTATCATTTAGCGCTTACACGTAATAGTTTTAAACACTTTACATTGTCTACAATCAATGCTGCACGCTCAGTTCATTTCAATAAACCAATGGAATTAAAGTACGCAATAGTACGCATATAAGTAACAACACTAATTCGTCATAATAAATCAACACGTCTCACTTCCTAAAACATTTAACTAAAAAGCCCACATACTTCCATCAGCCGATTTCCATATAATTTAATCCAACCACAACTTACAACGATGTCCCTGCATCAAATTAACTTCTGGGTTTGTATTTCTTTAATATTTGTTGTATGTGGTAAGAAGCACTCCATATAAGGCTGTATCAAACCTTAATTTCAATCAATTAGAGTAAAATTATCGTAGGTCTGGAAAGAATTGAGTGCAATCCTGCGGTAATACGAAGTAATGGAATATTCCCCAGCGGCTCCGTGGGAAGAACCTCTTGGATAGACTTTAATAGCGAGTTCTACGTGGAGGAGCATAAAAACATTAGAAAGGTACAATTACTATACAATTATTATTATTATTATTATTTAATGTTCAACTGGTGACTGGTTTGCAAATGGATTTTTCCTTCCAGAGACATTCTGGGAAATATTATCCAAGCGCCATGTCTGCCGGGGCGGATCATGCAGCTCGTATAACTGAAATATTTTAATATTATCAACCAAGATAAAGACACATTAGAGTGAGATAATTATATATAATGTTTAGTGTTAAGAAATGCTTAGCTTTTTTAAGTATGGAGAAAAAAAATGACTTTCACACGGTGTTACTTAAGCCAGAGATAATTTTTGAGATTAGTGTAAAATCTTTTAAGAAAAAACTGCAATACAACGTACTAAATATGAAGCTTCACGCAATAAGCAGTTAGCTTTTTACAAGACTACCTACTGTACCTACACAATGCACGAAGAAGAAACTCTTGGTTAATTATGTAAAAATCTTTTAAATAAAGTTTGTTTTAATTAGATGCAAGACTTGCAATTTTTAAATTCATGGTCTTGGTCCTGGTTGGAATAAAACGTTCATTTACAATTTACAGCATACAACTCGATTCATCTGCATACAAGAATGTCTTCATGTTGGGAAAATTAGTTGGTTGGACCGGAAGACCACACCAAATGAATGATTAAATGAATAACAAGTTATTTATATACATTGTATGCATAGTGTTGCAGTGCACAAGAGGGTATCTCAAACTGGAGATAAGCAAATTGATAGCAATTGACTGTGTGAATGTATGACTGGAGAAGATCCTTCAGGCGAAAGTGAGTTGGGATTTGTATCTGCTGCTGCATGCTGCCTGGAGTTTGTGGACAAAGACAACTTCATCTTCAGCAGGCGCGACACTCTACCACTCCGCTCTCCACCTTCGTTCTTGTATTCCACTGTCTGGAAACTTAGATTTTTGGCCAATTTGACCTTGAAAAAGTCACTGCGACTCCTTGGCGTAGTGAAAGGCTGGAAGATTTGGAGATAGATCACGTTGGAGAAGATATAAGACATTAAACAGGTAATAATACAAAAATATAAAAAATACACGTCTTGATGAGGTGTGACAATAACATATAATTTTTCTTTATTTCTTAGGAGTGCTTAGGACCTCCTCATTTGCTTGAAAGTAAGGAAGTTGACGTTTTGGAGGAGGATATCATTATCATGAGTACTACGTCCCAAAAACACAGAAACTTTGTGCTGGAGTCGATGGGGGATAAACCAGTGAATGAAGTTGCCGGGATCGGAGACACTTACGGCCGGCGCCTTAAGGCTCAGGGCTTTGATAAGGTACGGATAAATCACGGCTAAGTTAATCATATTTGCGGATTTTTGCAGTATACTTATATGGACGAATTCGGGATAATAAATGTATATGGGAATGACTTTTATCAATTGTAGGCGTACACATTGCTTGGACAATTTTTGCTGCTGAAGAAGAACGAAGAACTGTTTACAGAATGGCTGAAAATGGCTGCGGGGTCGTCGTCGAATCATGCCTACCAAAGCTACATGTGCATCAGCGATTGGTGCAACGCTTTCTTGTGAAATCCAAGAATTTTTATGCTATTCGGTGTGAATTTTGAGTACAGAAACTAAGCGTTGTTTCGGGTAATGGATTTTGTACCTTTTTCACTTAAGACTGTATAGTTCTAATCTATTTGACTGATTAACTATCGTTAATGACAAAATGGTGACAGCCGAAGTTATGTGTTCACTCGAGATGCTTTTGAACGGCCTTGTACATTTTTGTCTCGTTGTGAACTTTGTAATAATGATTTTCAGCTAAGATTATTTGATTCTATAATAGAAATTGGTATGAGTTTTAATGTTTACTTACAAAATGAAATAAGTGAATACTCTTGTACCCTTACATCATTTTAGTGTGTAAGATGACGTAATGATTAATGAGTCAGGAGTACTTTAAAACTACTTTGGCCTAAAATAAAATAATATCACCATTGTCTAAAGTCTCTGTCATGACTTTTACATTGTTTTCTTGTATTTTGACGATTTTCCATGATCGATATTTGAGGATTCCAATGTTGGCCAGAGAAAACAGAGGTGCTAGTATAAGAATCCTACAAACAATGAGAGAGGAATGAGTAGTTATTCTCCAGACCACGCCCATTTTTATAAATCAGTTCAGGATTAATACCAAAATGATATCCCAAGTTTTCCATTTCCGTCGGAAACGTATTGATTGGGGGCCAATGTGTTACTGACAGCTGCATTTTTCTTTAAAGCTGTTGTGTAAGCCACTCCCCACATGACCATTGCCAAAATTACTGCCGCAGCTACAAAATAAGGTAAGGAGATATTAAGTGAGCCTAGAGCATAGAACAATATTTGTATTCCTAAACTAACCTGAGATTCCATTCCAAATGAATAATCCGAAGACGCTGAAAACAGGCTGAATTGGAGTTCTATAAGTGTTGTAAAGTGCCAATACTCCACCCAAGGCAGAAAATGCCATTGCAATTGCAAGGAAAGCAATGGTCATTATGTACAGTGCAAAGTTTAGAAAGTGTTGTTCAAAGCTTGTATCTGGGAAAAGTTAATAATCCTTTCAATGAAACAGTAAAATGATGATTAATCACAATTAATATGACTAACCTGTGCCATCAGACTGCTTGGGTAGAAGATACCGAGCGTTATTAGGATCTGTTCCATCTGGTGTTCTGCATAGCGTGGCATCTTCCCAAGTAGGAGCATCGGATCCTAAAAGTCTTTCCAAATCCTCTTTGCGTTTTGCACCTGTTGTTCCACAGCTAAACATGCACTTTGCTTCTGATGCTAGGCAAATAACTGGAAATAGAGATGTTTGAAATTGTATGAAATTGTTTTGATGATACACTACAAGGAAGCAGGGTATTTTCTACCTTTCAAGTCATCCTGTTTTTCAATTCCACCAGCTTGTTTAATCACTTTCTTTCCTTTAAATAGTCCATAATTGATTTCAAGTACTTGCGTTATATTCGTCACTGGTTGACCTTCTGCTCGAAACCATTCGTTGGTGCCTAATGCTATCCCGCAAACTATTATAGCTAAACAGCAAAATGCTATCGTGACGTAAATCCAACTGTGTAGTCTTCTAGCTGCCATTACGAAGGTTGCAAAATATTGAAGTACGAGTTTGGGTGTAAAGAGTTCCTTTGAGGCACGGAGACACCTACAGAATTCGAAGGTTGGATAACACTAAGCAGATCTGCATCCAATATGGCAATGAGAAATATAAATGCGGAATCTCCGAATGAATCCATCAATATCTAATCTTATCACACACATGACAAATCGATTTGTCACCTCGAAGTTGATGCGTTGACCTACGAGCAGTGAGATTTTCCTGCTCATTCCAACAGCTCTTTTCTATTTGAAGCGGTTAACAATACTAATAAAACAAAATCACAAGTCACAACATGGGAAAGTGATAATGTTACTTTTACAAAGAATTCAGTACACAAAGTAATGTACATATTATATTCGAGCATCAAATAAAGTTGCTACAAAGTTACATTAAACAACGACTGCTGTAAGGATGCCATCTAAATCTTATCTCGGGTTTCGGGTTAAGAACACAGTTCCATTCAACACAAGTCTAATAGATTAACTAAAGTAGCTGAAGGATTAATTATTAATTCAGGTAGCTAGTCCACAAATCTTCGCTCATATCAATGGTGGTTCCAGGTGGTCTAAGCATCCATGTTGAGACGCAATCGCAGATATCTCCAATGTTCCTTGGAATGGCTTAAAATAACGCAGAAGTAAATAGAAAACAATACAGAGAAAGAAAAATTTGAACAAGAGGTAAACTGCTGGTAATGCTTTTCTTAGAAGATCTGAAAAGAAGATGAAGATCAAATGAGTAAATGTTGTCATCTAAAATAAATGTTCTGAATTTGCTGTGTATATTACCAAGTGTACATTCAACGGCTTTCGTCACAAGTTTCTGATGAGGGGTGTAGTTTACAACATCTGAACACGGTAGGAGTGCTAGATCTTGACAATGTTTCCGGCAAAGTTCATCCCCAGAAGCAGAGCTTGGAGTTGAAGATGTTGACGTAGAAGTGGATAAACACGGCAGACTCTCTACGTCACATTCTGAGGAAATGCTTGAAGTGCTGTCAGCAACCTCCGACTTCCAAGACTCGTTTTCAGAATCAGACTTCTCACTGATGTCCAAAGATGAATGGTCTGTTTGACTTTCAGTTGAAATAAGACTAACTGAACTTGGGCGTTGTTCCCGTGGAACTGTTTGCTGCTGATAAATGTCGAACCTCGTAGATGATATCTCTTCCATAAGATTCTTGTTCTCTTCTTTTAATTCCTTAATGGTTCCCACGAGTTCAGAAATTCTCCTTTCTAACCCAGTCTTTTCTTTCGCTATCCATGCGTCTATATAGCTAGCTGAATTTTCCCGAATAACTTGCACTTCTTCGTCTTTCTGAACGAGCTGCTTCCGACATTGTTCAACTTCTGCCGAGAGACTTTTGATTTCCTTGTCACAATCATCTTTTTCTTCACTTAATTGTTGATTGTCTCGCTTTACTTCCATCAATCTATCCTCAACCATCTTCCGTCGTGTCTCTGATGCAACCAAAGCTGTCTGGGATTCCTCCAAGCTTTCCTCAAGTCTAGTAATTTTTTCTTGCAGAACTTTCAGTTGCTGTGAGGTCTTTGCTGCTGTCTTGTCTTTCTCAATCTTCAACATTATGAACGAAACATTAACAAGCTAACTCAATATTGAATTTTGTAAGATTTAGCCAAAAAATTAATCTTACCAGCATATTAAAGCACATATCCTGAGAAGCTTCCAAATCCGCTTTCAAATACGAATTTTTAGAGTACAGTTCTTGAACTTTCTCCTCCAACTCTTTCAATTGCATCCTAAAGACTGAATCTCCACCTCCTCCAGGACTTCCAAAACTGTAGCACCTTCGTCTCATCTTATCATTAGATTCATCTTCAGAGACCTCAGAAGCCGTTTTCTGTCTTTCCCGTGGAACAACTCCAATCTGATGGTCACTTTCCCCTTGCGCTTCGTACAGCTGGGGCTCATCTCCATCTCCCATTCCTCTGTGCAAGTCACTCATATCTCACACAAAAACGTCTTTCAAAAATGGATATCTCAACCAAACCAGAATTCTTTAAAGCTGGATAAATACCTTTTTAGGGATTCCAATCTCCAAACTTCCAGCTCTCCAGTGACCAAGTTTCCAAGAAACAACAGAGCTTCTTTTATTCTACAGCAGTGACCTCCCGTATAAGGCAATCGGAGCCAAGCAGGATGCAGCAACTCGGAAACAAGTGTGACCTTGTGATCTTCCGTGTCGATATTGGAGGTTGAAATTTCCAGCAGAAATTCCAGCTTGCCTTTTCCTCCCCACTTGTTATGTGGACAAATACAATATTATTGTTCCATATAGCACATACAGAATATACACTCATATATAATGGTACAGCCACAAAAGATGAAAGTGCGTTGGGTTCATTGTTCAGTTGAAGATGCAGTTGACCTGATGATGAGGAAGGAGAAGGAGAAGAGATCTTCGGTGCTGCTGCCTTCTCCCAGAAAACAAAGCAAATCACTCATTAAGTAAGCACAGCGTCAATGGAGTCTTTTCTTTTCTCGCGTTCTTTTACCCTCTTTCCTCACATTCGTCTTTTGAGATCCGTGCTTGTCAGAAGTTTATTTTAAAAAGGAGTTGGGTTTTAATTGATTTTCCTTAATTTCCGTGTGAGTTGACGAATATTAAGTGGTGACTGCGTGTGAGAATGGATCTGAGAGAAGAAGGGTGCAGTAAGGGCTCGAAAGTGGGGGGTGGTGGTGGTGGTGAGGATGAATTGTGTGGGAAGTGTTCGCTAGCAGTGGAAAAACGGTGTGTGGAAATAGACAAACGGTTCCTGGCGATGGAGAAGCGGTTTTTGGATATGGAGAGGTTGGCGTTGACGGTGGAAATGAGGAGTTCTCAGTTTCCGATGGTGTCGAAAGGGTATGAAGACTTGTCGAGGAGGTTGTTCTTCTTGGCGATGGATACGGAGAGGATTAAGACGGCGTTGCATGAATTAGGGGGTAAGTTGTATGGTTCCGTGTGGGAGGTTTTATTCGTGTTATGGAGGAATTTCAATTTATTTTGTATAATTTCAGCTGCAAACGTTCAACCTGTATTTATGCAACAGCAAGAAGGCTCGCAACAGAGTCAACAATGTGAGCAGGAGCAACAGCAAAATGGAGGAAGCTCGCAGACTGATAATCAACATGAACAGGAGGAGGAGGAGGAGCAGCGGCAGCAATCGATTCTGAAGATGGTCAGCGTCTCTAACAATTCTCCTGGTTTGTCGACGGATGGTTATGTTAGCATGTTGGTGGTGGACGACAAAAATGGAAGTTCCAGAGCTGGCAGGGACAAAATTGGATCACAATCTGAGGAAAGGAAAGCAAGGAAGAGTTCCACACCCAAGAAGCGTATCACAGTGAAGCAGGAGCCAAGTTTGTACTGTAAAATCTCAGATTTTGAATTCGAATCGTTGGAAATACCGCAAATGATGACCGATGATGCTTCGATTTCCGTGAATACAACTGTTCAGAAAATTCAGAGCCAAGATAATGAGAAGATTGTTGGTAGAGAAGCTGGGTGCCAAGATGTACAGGCTAATAGCGGTTCAACTGGTCCTGCGAAAGATTCTGGAACTCCAACAGTCCGAAATGTTGATAGTGGTGAAGTAATTTCTGATAGCGAATCAGTTAAATCAAAAAATGTCAGACGAGGAGTTGACGAAGAGGATGCGATGAAACAGAAAGCTGAAAAAGCTGCAAAGAAGAAGAGGAACGAAGTGATCACACAATGGAAAATTAATGCTGTTAAACCTGGTGGTAAGTCCGAATTCGATTTGTAAATGTGGAACTTTTGTAAATTCAGTTTGTTAATAAATTGCCTCATTGTTATGTATAGGTTCTCAGGATATGGAAGTCGAGGAGATGGAACAACAAAATCACCCTCTTGACTTCAGCAAAGGCCGATGTGGAAAGAGCGATGATCGGGATTCTGGTACTGCAGAGATGAGCCCAAGACCAATAGAAAGCTATCCAAACAATTATGGACTTTCTCGGGTTGAAACGGTTGTACGGGACATCATTGACGCTAAAATGAAGAAGGCAAGGCAAAGCAGCTACGTTCAGAAAGCAAAAGTAAAACCAAAAGCGAACAAGTTCTTAACTAAAAATGATAGCAAAACTAACGGAAAATGCCCAGGAAAAACAGGACGACCTAAATTAGATGACCCTCGAGAACGAAAATACTGTTGCAACTTTTGCGGAAATAAGTACTTAACAAAGTGTGGACTCTTCGACCACTTCAAAAGAGCTCACCAAATCGCTGGATCTCTTCATCATAAGATTTTGGATGGCTCTTTAAAGCAAGGAGTAGGAGCTATCATTAAACCACATCCGTGTCATAACTGCGGTGACAATTTTACTGGTTCTCAGGATCTGGCTTATCATAAAATGTTCCGGAAGTGTCATTCCAAAGGATATGTCAGAACGTCCAATGTTTCAAATGGGTCTAGATTAAGTCAGGAATCAAATGAACGTGATGTTTTAAAGCCAGAATACTCAAATGATTTGCATACGACCATCAAAATGATGAAAGATATTCACTTCTTTCCAAAGAAATCGGCCATTGTCTTATAATGATTATATTGGAGTGAATTATAGAATGTAATTTATAGTTCGTGGATTTGTTATGTATCAATTTCTGAATGTGTAATGAATTCAAACCATCCTTGCCCAGTTCCCAGTTCCTACTTATTATGTAGTAATTTTATAGTATAGTAATCTAGAATGTTATCATTTCAATTTTAATGTGTTATAAATATGAATGTATAGTCAAGAATGTGCTTGTTCACTGCTTCATCTCCCTGCTTTCGATTAGGAGAAATCTCGAGGTAATCTTTCTATAATACTACTACTCTACTATTGTTCCCTATAGATGTATTTTAATACGCATGTAATATTCCGGATTCAATGGGCTTGATAACCTTGTCACATTTTTTCGTTCCAGATTGTCCTTTGTTGTGTAATAAATAATCTAGAAGGATTTTAATGAACCTTTATTTCTGACCAATGAAATCGTAGTGGAGTTTACGTAATGTCCCACATTGTATTAACTTACAAAAGATGTAGTTTTTCACTTTTCTATACTTTGTGATTGCTGGCCTATATGTAATATTTAAACTGTTCAATAATTATTATAATCATAATGACTTGCTACATACGGACTATGAGGAGTATCACACAGTCTGTATTCGTAAAATAAGTTATGTTCGCCAACAAAGTAAACTCAGTCTGAAAATAGCAACTTTTGGTTATATAATTTAATTTTCATGGTTAGTGCACTTCACTCACAGTCAAGTCTTAATTCTAGTGTCAATGGGTCATGATGCAAAATTGTAGTGCTTTTTCTCTCTTCAGTTGTCTGTTGTCTGTTTCAATCGTTGTAAGGAACAATCTGTGGCATATTTTTCAGGCTCAGCTTTAGAAACAGAATACAGTTCTTAATGTGTTTAGCACAAATTCATGGTAGTGTTATAAGCTCAGAATAAAATACACTTTGGAAAACTTTCGTCAGAATGGAATTGATATTGCCAAGTCACAATTTAAGAATAATATTATCAATAAGCCCAACAATATTTTTCTATAAACGTGAATAGCTGGCGAGGACATTTGAGCCAATCCTATTGACGGTAAGACTCAACCATTCATTTTTCTTGCTACTCATAATTTCTTTATTTGCCAGGAATATTTGTTTCACTTATGATTTTCTTATCTCAGTGGGAATAAAAATAAATTAAATATAGCATGTTTATCATGATTAGACAAAATTTCCAGTACTCGTAACACCCGTCCGTTTCACCTGCAATACTAAGACAAATATAGCCTCACAAAAACAACAGGAGAGAGCAAAGTCTAGCTCTTTCATTTTCCTCATTAAGAATCTACAGTCTACAGTACCTTAAATCCATCTTAAGAAGACTGCACGCAAGAGATCCCACAAATTATAGACAATGACCAGCATCTACTCACCATTCCATGAGTGGCGAACAACGATAGTATTAGAAAGAGAAGGCGAAATACGGATTTCCGTGATACGATACGGATCAAGGATTTTTTGCCGCTGTTTGTAGCTTTTAGATTTGTATTAAAAAGATACGTATTAGTAAAGCTAGAATATTTGCCATTTTAGGTACACGAATGAAAAATGTATTTGGCTACCTCAGGCTATGCAAGAACATGCTAAAGGAGTTTATCCAGAATCTTATGTATTCAGTGGAAGGTCATGGTTTGCACTGAGTCATGAGATTTGCGATGCTATCTTGCTTGTAGATTAGTTGGAGTAGGAATACGTGAGACTTTGTCCTGATTATTACTTAACCTAGTTGAAGTTATATAAAACCTCCTGGCTTAGAGTGTTCAAAGCTACGGCTAATATAACACAAATATATATAAAAAGATATCATTTCATATTTATTTGCAGTTCTCGGTTGACGACAGGCAGATCAGCCGACTTGTGTCGAAATATTTCACTTCAATCTTCATACCTCCAAAATCTGTTAAATTATGAATACTTTGTTAGTAGCAAGTGCTGTACTCGGGGCATTTGTTTCATTTACTTTTGCCCAAATCCCACAGTTTGGAAGATGCCCTGATGTTCCAGTTGTGGATAACTTTGACGCAAAGTTTGTAAGGAGAAATATTTTTGCCCGAAAATCATATCGAGTTTATAGATTGAATGTTAGATTGACAGAGTATTTTGTTGATGTAGTACTTAGGAAAATGGTACGAGGTGGAAAAGTACTTTGCCATTTTTGAAGTCGGAGGTACTTGCATCACTGCTGAGTATTCGGATCTTGGAAATGGGACGATTGGAGTAAAGAACACTCAAATACAATCTCTGTAAGTGTACTCTTCTGTTAGTTCCAACGTGCGAACATACGAGTTTCAAGTTTCGAATGCACTGGACAGATGACAATATTATATTAAAATGTCTTTATGTCTTAGATCTGGACAGAAGCGATCAATTGAAGGTACAGCAAGAATGTTGGATCCAACAGGCAGAGCTAAGCTTGGCGTGACATTCCCAACTGTTCCTCGTAAGTATTTGTTGATTTGACATGAATGAATCATTTTGATTTGACTATATTCGAATGTCCCATAGTGGCCGGCGAAGCACCGTATTGGGTTATCGGTACGGATTACAAGAACTACTCAATTGTTTGGTCATGCAGCGACTTTGGAGGATTTATGAGTTTCCGTGAGCCAGCATATTATCAACATATACTAGTCATTTAAGCACTGTGTTGATAGCTTCGCAAGAACTTAATTGTAAGTTTTGTTTCCACAGGTATCTTATGGTTCTTGTCGAGAGACCGTGAGCCATCGGAAGAAGTTCGCAGTCTCGTCTACACCAAAATAAAGTCTCTTGGAATCAGAACGGATCCTTTACAAAAAACACTTCAGCAAGGATGTCCTGCGTCATAACCAGTTCATTTACGCAACAACCACCAACCATATCATCATTAAAAATCTTACGAATGTCCAAATAAATGTCTGCAATTACGTCAAACGGTTATGCTTACAGCTCAGTGAAGTAAATCTCCTTGTCAATGTCATAAAATTGTTCAGAAGTGACAGATGATAGTAAAATAGGATTTTGCAAATGGATAAATCCTAAGTACTCCCATACCGGTTTGTCAAATAGTCAAATAGTTTCGCCTCCACAATTTACATTTTGAACTTCGAAGGATATTAAAGACATGCTTTGCTCTTTGCGACGGAATATCCTAATCGCTTTTCCTAAAAGTGTGCCAATTTTGAGTCATCCTATAAAAAGTTTTCAGAGATATTCAACCGTGAGGTCGTATATATAAAAACGGAGAGACAGAGGACGCAGGTGAGCCGATAAGTCCAAATTGACTGGGCTAAACTGTACAAGGCATGCACAGATAAGCCAACACGAACATATGAAGGAAAGGGCCGGTTGGGTCATTCACGTGTTTATACGAGGCTTGTGTAGAAAGTGAAGCAGTCCTCAAATCCTTTGCCGAGACGGCAATCAAATCCTCCTTTGTCCTCCGGCTTCTTCTTCTCGCAGTCCTTTGTCCAGTTGTCCTCACACGCGACGACACGACTCATCATCACTTCCACTCATCTTCCTCCGTCCGTCTTATTTATTGGGTTTCTTATTCTTTCGTTTCCTTTGTCTTGGAATGGCTTTCTTTCACACACCCGTTGGATTTTCACACCTTCCCCCTGAGGTAATTATTAAAGTTTTGTTTAGTGGCAGTAAAAACTGCTGCAAGACCTCGGAAATGATTTAAGTTGTGAATTTGCTGGTGATTAACTATTAAGTTAATGTTTGCAGATGAAAAAAAATATTTTCAGCCACTTGGATGTGAAGACCCTCAAGAGTGCGCGGTTGGTGAGTCGCGAGTGGAAAGCGATGATTGATGAAGACATGAAGTTTACGGTGGTTCTGTCGGACGAGACTTTTGAAAACGTGAAAAGGCTGGATGACAATTGGCCCATACACACGTTGGTGGTGAAAAACTTCTACAAAACGGATCTCAACAAGAGTTTCACTCGATCTGGGCTGGCAAAACGCGTGAATGGAATCGTCCTCGGTCCTGATGTTAGTTTTCCAGGGGATTCGAGACGTCAGGTTTTTCCTCCTTACAAAGTGACTGAATCAATCCCTAGGATAGCTGATATCAATTACGGGTGCACGGGGATTTCCGAACGAAACCTGAAGATTCTGTTGAACTGTAATCCATATATTGAGTCGTTGAAAGTCACAGGATCGGCTTTCAAAGGATTGGATCTCATGCCACGGCTAAATGGAATTAAGTTGGAATGCTTGACACATTTGGAGGTATGCCTTGTTTAGTTGTAGTTTTATTTTTAATATTGCTAATTTTAATTTAGACGTGTAACGGAACATATTTTTTCAAACAGCTGAACTACGGACACTTCCCTTGGGTGCGGCAGATGCCAAAGAATACTATTGAACCTGTTGTGAATATAATTACTTTGTTCAGTTGTAAGCGGTCTCTCGTGTCTCATGTGAGAACGACGGGAGCCGCTGTGG
>JAQGAB010002208.1:0-12829 GCA_034696565.1 Isotomurus graminis
AATTAAATACATACGGAGAACTAATGAATACATTTCCCCTTCCGAGACATGTAAATTCATGGATATGAAGGAATGATAGGGTGTGACACCTACGGTATTCCTCGACGTGCGAATTCATATGAAGTGCTAACACATAATTGTCAGGAGCAGACTCTCGGTTAAATGAAATACTTTCAATTGTATTGCCAGTACGTAACCTGATTCCTTTTGTACTGTTGTTTGCAGGAAAAGGAGGGTACACTCGGATGCGCTTTACTTTCACTATTTTCTCAGAATGACAGGATGACTTCCTCTTCCCTTAGCTATTGAAGTTTATCAAGAGGCTTTTAGACTCTCTTCAGTCCGCCGTCAACAGCCACCTCTTTCACACATCTACTTTCACTCCTCTGCTGATCAATCACGTTGTTCCCAGCAAACCTCATCTTCAGACCGTCATCAAACTACTTCAACCAGCAGCCTGAAAAATCTATTCCACGGTCACCCACCACCGTTAGGTTCCAACCACCATGATTTCGCTCGAAAGGTGAAGTCAAATAACATAATTGGAGCAATGTAATCGATCAACTGAGTGACAACGGATTTAGAAAGCTGTACACCAATTGGCCAATTTCAGTACTGATTTGGGACACAAAACCTCTTTCATATAGTAATACACGAACTAATCCCAGCTTGGGCGTATACTCTGCCTAGAAACACAACTTAACACAGGCTTTTTGAGCCTTTTGTTCTATGGATTCTCGCATATCCTATCATCAACAGCTTCTGAGAATCAGTCGACAATAATAATAGAATTCAAATGGTCAAGATCAACGGAGTATGAAAAAGATGCCGAATATTCTGTCAGTAATTCGGAGTAAAATACCCCGGCACTTCACCCAGGTAAATAAAAATAATTATTAAAAAATATTATTATGTCATTCGTTACGCACAAAAGAGACATAATGTTGTTGAGTTGAACGCATATACTTACTTCTGACGAGTTACATACCTTCAGCAAATCTATGATGCAAAAGAGAGAATAATGATATTAGTTACAAATTAATTACTTTGCAAAACAGTGGGGTAGCAGTAACTGTCTAGAAATCTCAACAACTAACCTAGATCAATGCAGTCTCATCAATATAGATAACACCAATGCTCTAACTATTTATTCCTTAGGACGCTTTTTCAACCCCTTTCCATATCAGTCTTCAGATATTCACAACAAGCATCGCACAATTAACAAGCGCTGCAAGGATGAGCTCGTTTTTTGTCAGATGTATAGCCTCATGGATGTTGAATAATAAGGGATACCCAATACCGATAGACGAGAAACGAAGGCACTTACCAATAGACAAATCAAATCGACAAAATAAACTATCTCACTTAAAAGAAAGCAGACGGAACTCTTTTAAGCTTTTCAGACGACTGGATGGTAGAAGGTTCTGATGAGAATTGATAAGTTTTAATGGATATGTGACACTTTGTTTACCTTTGCCACCCTAAAAACACATTTATCTTTTACCTAAGTACGCTTCTGAGATTGCTTATAGAAAAACTCTTAAAGTTTGTTAACACATTATGAATAGAAGGAAAGCTTCTACCAAGTCCACAATTTTAAGCTGCGGTGAAGGTGAAGTAACCATGAAGGTCCATGAAGGTGATAAAGTGAGTAGTGCCAGAAGTGGTGAACATTTATAGATATAGATACCAATGAGTAGTACAGAGGATTAAGCTATACTTTTTCTAACTTCAAATTCGAGGTCAACGTAGCCCAAGGTAATACAAATGATTAGTTCAAATTCAATTGCACAACGATTCATAGCACCAAGCCTAAGAAATCCTTAACTAATTAGCTTATTAGCTAAATATCAGAATAATCTTAAATGACACAAGGAACCCGACGGAAAGTCCAGAAAAATGTTATGGTCAGCGGCTAGGATATTTTATAGAATAAACTGAACTAACATATCTATTTTGTAATTCACTCAGCTGGTCGACCAGATTTTAACTGTTCCCTTTGAAAACCTTGACTGAACTCCAGTCACCAGTAGAGAACCATCATAATTTTCTTATCTGATCTTCATAAGTATCTGCCAACATTTCAGAATGAGCCAAAATGCTTTACTGATAAGAATAAGCGCATAAAAGTAATGATACTGTTCTATACAACAGAAAATAGCTATCTGACCTACATTTGAGGAATCGCGAACTTAACAAACTCGACGAAGAGTTTATGATGCTTGAGGAATCTATGAAAGCATATGCGTTAGCCTATAATGAATACTTTCTCTATTGTAGGTTTTGGCTACTTTGGCTGTGAGTTTGGGACCATTTGCAGCTGGATTGGGAAAAGGATACAGCAGTCCAGCCTTGGCTTCTCTCCAAGAATCGAAAACTAGCAGTTTTTATGTAACACCACAAGTAAGTTATTATGACACTAATTCTCAAATTCTATACTCCACACTTCAAATAACGAAACAGTAAGTAAAAGTTTCCACTCCAGTAAGAAATTTTGATACCGACTACAACTAACTATTCCCAATATCACACAACTTAATTATATTTCATAATGCTAACTAACCAAACCATTCGACTGTGCCTGTTTTGGGGCAGGTTTACTGCTTAAAAAGTTCTTACACATAAAGAAAGCGTATCTGGATTATCTCAGTCTAAGCATGTCGTCCAAATATTTCATAACGATTTATTATTGGAATTTAGTCTTTTGATTAAAGAATCGTTTGTCGTTGATTGATTTAAAAATTGACGAGCACGGTTGTGTGAAAATAATTGCAGGAAGGATCATGGGTTGCCAGTCTCTCGTTACTTGGAGCTCTTTTTGGGTGTTTGTTCGGGGGCCTTATGCTACAACTAGGAAGAAAGAAATCATTGCTCATCGTAGCTCTCCCGTTTTCCGGATCGTGGCTTTTAACTGTATTCGCTCAACGAGTAGAAATGATGTACAGTACTTCTTTCATCGGAGGATTCTTCTCCGCTGTCACGCTCTTGGCGACTCAAGTAAGCGAAATCTTATTCTATCTACGTCTTTTGTCTTTCTTCAATTGAGATTAAAGGGATATCTAATGAGCATTTCAATAACCTTTTATAATTAGACGATCGATTGGTACACGAGTATTTTCTACTTGCAGGTATATGTCAGTGAAATTTCGCATCCAGAAATCAGAGGATGCCTGAGTGCGGTACTGAAAATGGCAGGTCACCTAGGCACACTCTCGTCGTTCACTCTCGGAGCCTTCCTAGATTGGAGGCAACTTGCGACTGTGGCAGCAGGGGCTCCGATACTATTTTTCCTAGCTATTTTGCTCATCCCGGAAACTCCTAGTTTCCTTCTATACCATGGAAGGGAAGAAGAAGCTTGTAAATCAATGGCTTGGTTGAGATCAAAAGGTGAAGATGTGACGCTAGAGATGGAAAATCTTCGAAGCAATATAATGACAAAGCACAAAAGTTTCTTCCCAAAATGTACTAGTCAGTTTCCTTTTCGTCAACTTTTCATTACTTGTGGACTCATGTTTTTTCAAAAGTTTTCCGGAGTTACCGTATTCCACCATTACGCGGTTCCCATTTTCAAGCAGGTGAGAACTTAATTTGTATATTGATTCTAATGGCTGCGATGCTATTGTTGTCTACCAATATTTTCTTGCTGTACTATTTATTGTTTGATCCTAAGGTTTTCGGAAGATCCCTAAATCCACATGGAGCAGCTATAATTGTTGTACTGCTGCAACTACTGGGCTCAATGACATCCGGACTGTTGATAGACACAGCAGGGAGACTACCATTGCTCATCCTTTCGAATCTTTTCATATCCGGCAGCTTCTTTGGATTCGGTTTGTATAATTGGATGGAAGAGTCACTTCCACCTAGCTACGCCGGATTCGGTCCTTCCCTGGATTGGATCCCACTGACCTGTGTTCTCTTTTTCACACTTTTTTTCTCTATTGGAATCGGTCCTATCTCATGGCTTATGGTGGGCGAGCTTTTTCCTTTGGAGTACCGGTACGATCCAAACTTTTATCTATCTGCATCAGTTATCGCAAATATTTGACCCAGAATGCAAACGGACAGCTTTACATGAAGAATTCGCAGATTTCTTGTAACTTTGAGATCAATTCAGTGATTCAGTCACAGTAGATTTTAGACAAAACGTCTACCCAACCCTTTGTCAAAGAAAGCACATGCTGAACGAATCGAAATTGTCGTTGACACGATCAAAACCTACACAGCTAACTTTCCCTTGTCTCCTTTCCCCTGTAACATTGTACGCCTTAAGCAAAAACAGTTTTGCTATCAGTTTGATTGATTGCTCAAATTCTCAAGATAAGGAGTAAAATCCAGAGCTCATATGTAATTCCGGTCATGATTCGCTATTTTTATCTACCGATTTTATTTGTTACAGTGGATTTGGTGGAGCCGTTTCTACATCTTTCAGCTACGCGTGTGCATTTGCAGCGGTTAAAACCTACGTGGACATTCGTGCTCGTGTAGGATTATATGGAGCATTTTGGATTTACTCCGGGATTTCTATTGCTGGGTTATTTTTCGTTTGTTGCCTCGTTCCAGAAACTAAGGGTGTTGAATTGGAAGAAATGGAGCATCATACTAATATCAGCCTACCAATACCAACAACTTCAGTTAACCTAAATCCAACTTCTACCACCACTCAAATGACATCAAATACGCCGGTACATCCGCAATCCTCAACTCCACGCTCATCAACTAACCCTTCTACAAGTGCTCCTTCAAACTTAATTGTTGTATCGCCTCTGAATTTTTCAAAAGCTGAACACTACCCACCTCCACTAAGAACCCCACCAGGGGTCAAACATTCCCATAATACTGCCAGGAAATACCCATCGCATTTGCCCTTAAATTTCGACAAACCATTGAACACGTGCACTTCAGTTATGAATGAACACGAGATGGGAATTCCAAAGATTCATTCTCACATTCACCGGTTCAACCCTTCACCTCATGACCCACGTCTCCACTATAATCCCCAGCCTCAAAACCCATTTCAATCTAACACCAACATACCACCATCTTATCAGCAACAATACTCTGATTATAATTTTCCTTATTCTCCAGAAGCTTCTCATCCAGAAGCTGATTACAGCTTCCATTTTCCTAATAGAAGTTTTTTGCAGCACACTCAGTATCACCCTTTATCTCAGAGTTTCGTTGACAAAGATTTCGAATATGACGATGAGGTCCCCCGTCATCGAAGCTCATATCAATATGTAACTAATAGAGGAAGTGAACTAGTGCCAGAGGGTGTCGTATTCAGACCTAACAAGGGGTCAATTGTATGACCACTTTCGGGTTGGTTAGCAAATGTTTCTCAATTCTACTGGTTGAAAGTATAAATGTCACAACCAGAAACAAAATTCTTTATAAAGCAGCGTCAAGGAACCCTCTACGAAGCATAGGATACCACGGGAATCATTTGTTGCAAATTGACTTTAATTTCCTTTGTTGGTTTGGTATTCATCCGCTGTACGCACAGCCGTGGTTTATCATTATAACTGTAAGAATTGTTTAATATCTCCTACAATTTTGAAGATTGCTTACAGCAGCTCTATTGATCCAAAAAATTGGACAGATTTAATGTTCTTCTGTTGTCCGGTACCTGAAACAGAATTTATCTCATACCTAAACACACAGCCGTATGAAATCACAGTTGCGTCTTGCGTTCTACTTAAGCCCGCAGTGTAGTTTAATGAGTTTCCCACATTGAATACTAGATCCTGCAGTTGCTTAGCCATTGACGCTTTCAAACCTACAATGGTTTAGGTGAATTTTAAGTAAGACTTCTGTCACCAAATAATTCCTTACAATCGTACCCAATGCCGGTCATGGAACTCATAAAAAGACGCATCCTACGAGAACGAGACAATAAGAAAATTTTCATATGCCGTTCAAAGCTACGCGAGATTAGTTTGTCTGTTTACATGAATACTGAAAAGAATAAACACAATAATCAGCTAACCAAACTTGCTTTGAAAGAATATTGTGAGTTATAAGGGAAAACCTCGAGCCTCGAGTACATGAGGAACTCGTCTTTACTTAATTGAGCGATACTAGTAAGTGTTTAAGTACATAATATTAAACTCTAGAAATTTTCGAGTGAAAAGAAAGTAATGCGCGCTTCCATGAAACATATAAGACAATAACAAAGACAATATCTGAGAAGGTCACTACAACTGCAATGTTATTCGAAGTTATTTATCATACAACACACGAATAATAATGAGGAGAGGTATTGTATGATGTCGATACTTTTCTCTATAAATGAAAACATATTAGACACACCAGTTTCATATCTAAATCAATATCACACAATATTTAATATATCTGGTCGATCACAATTGGAACAGAAAAAATTCTAGTGGTGAAAATGGTAAAAGGATAAAACTATGCTTATTAGACTCCACATCCTTCACTAGTTAATAAAATAACTGTCCCCTGACAATAATCAAATAAAGCCAAGAAACAATGCGAACATAACGCTACAGATATTGAATATTGTCATTTTATATTGTACATGAATATGGATATTAAGTAATCAAAAGCCTTGTTAGCGCTGCCGTAAATAAGCTTGCTAATTGTAATTCCAGGAGCGAATGTGATTACAATACTTTTTGTAGCCAACATCAGCCTGGATTTCATGATCAATAGGAAGTTGGTTACAAGGCCGTTCCGAACCTAAATTATGTGACCCTCGTCGGGCTTGACAGCCTTTGGGCGTCATAATTCTCACAAAAAAACCCACCGAATCAAGAAAAATGAAAGTGAACTATTAAATGTTTAAAAGAAGAGCAAAAACGTATAAGTTTAAGTATTCCAGTGACGGTTTGAATGCCTTAAATGTTTGCAATCGATACTTAAACCATTTAATCTTATCACCTTTTGAATGCGGATAATAAGAGCTTAAATATCAAGTAAAATTAATAATGCACACTAATCTCTCAAAAACTAAAATCTACAAAATCTTAATAAATTGAAAATCATTACTGCTTTCAAAGGTGACAATAATGATCAATCGTAGGTTGGAAGATGTGTAAAATGATATAAGTTATTAATACTATAGGCAATTATATACATCAACTATACCACGTAATAAATACTAATTTGTTGGTTCCTAGTCACTAGATGGATGTTAAGTATGTTGGTAAAGTGGTACACAGCTATATTATTGGTTGAGATTAACGTATGCAATTGTACTGTAATGCTGACAATAATAAGCAACAATAAACTCTTCACTATTAAATTAAGTACTTTTCTGTAGAATATCTTGTTCTGATAAATCACTGACCATTTAGTTCAGTCTTCACAGCATTTTACTTCCCAATCACTACCCCCGGTATAACGTGTAAGGTAGGTCATGCATATACTTCGTAAAAACAATGCTAACCGACTGACTTAACGAGATCGTAAACTGCATTTTTCCGTAAAGCTTCATCAAATAACCAAACGTGCCAAAAGTAAATCGAATGATTTTTACCTTGATGAACAATATGCTCTTATAGTTCTCATCATACATCTTCATGCATTGAGCTTTAAACTAATACTGAAAGATAGTAAAATTAATAATTACCCATATGCATCATGGATCCAAAAGTGTCGCAATCAACCAGAAACTGGCCAGTCAGTTGTCCTCCAAGTGTCTGCACACGTTTGACCAGCAGCTCTATTGTCTGTGCCCCCGTCAGACCCTCTTTTACTGGATACGGTTGCAATCTAAACAAAGTAAACAAAACTTCATTTATAAAAGTCCATAATGCAATTTCACTGTGGTCGTAAACCACGGATCAAACCAACGGAAATGCCGTAACTTAAGCTTTACGAAAATATGTAAGTGACGTGTGCAATTTGCACTCTATTATTCCCATAAAACAGAAAGCAATTAAATATTAACTTACATCGAAACGCCCATGGTTAACCTCACTCTTGGAGATTTCACAATTAAGCGTTCCTGTAAAAATAAACACTTGGTTCCGATTCTTCGGATGTCGTCACAGTACGAAGTAACTAAAAATAACGCTCAGAAGTCAAGTGAATTACAACTGAAGAAATATGTCGACCACTTCTGAATCTCTAATTTATCAGGAATTAAGCGATTTATTTTATCGAACCGGTGTCTGTAAATAATTGTTTACAGTGAATAATACTGTGGAGTCAGGTTCGCGGTATTGTTTTGTGAAATGCTGGGGCACTGTGAGACTTTACCGCACAGGATCACATGGCGTGAATCATAGAGGCACAGTGGAGTGGACCGGACTCTCCTCGTGTTGTTGTGGTTCTAAACTTCCAAATATGCAAAGTTTCGACGAATTCGACTTCGTCTGACTAGACTGACTACAAACTGCAAAAAGCGCAACTGAAGATAATATTATTCCTGGTAGGGCGTGAACTCTGAAGTTCCACTTGCGTACCAAACACGGTGAGTTTTAATTTACATCTTATAAATGACCATAAATGTATTAATAGTCGACGGAAAGTCTACTACTACAAGACTACAACTACACGAGAATTCCTCTTCGCCAATAAGTAAGGTTGAGTTTAACATAATGATTGTGTCTTTGTAGATTGTAGGTTCGTCCCAAAAAACCATTGGGACTCCCAAACATGTTAGTGAGATCGAGATTACCTCTGGGCGAGATCTTGACGGTATCATTCAGGAACCGTACCACTGATCTTCAACCTGGACGTAGATCTGTTCACGCTTATCTTAGGAATGGAATGGGCCGTCAGGGACACTCACTACTGATGGATAAGCCTCCGTCTCGTTCGATGTCAATGCTGGATTTCTTCAGGAGGAGGAAGAAAGCTGAAGAAGGGGCTGTGACAAGTCCTGCAGGCGACAACAATGATGATGAGACTCCTGGACAAATATTCGACTTGTATGAGGAAGAAAAGCATCTCACAGAGGAAGAAATCGATGCGAAAAGAAATGTTGCTAGACTTCGACCTGATCATTGGAACTTGGTTCATGGCAAACCTCCTCATCAGGAACCAATTTTCTGGTTTCATCACACTCTCAAGTACAAACGGCGAATGTTTGGAAAGTATGGAGAAAGCAGTGGAGTTGATCCTGGGTACATGTGGCCTACCAAGAAAGAACTCGATAATCGTCTGGAATTTGAGAAAGTAGCTTATCCTTTTACGATACAAGAACAGATCCAAATGCGCCGAGCGATTAGAGAAGCAGAACAGCAAGAATTCATTAGAAGGTAATTTTTAAATCGCATTTTTCTTACGTCTGATACCGTATGTCACACTAGTAATGACTTATCTATTATAATTTTAGAGAGAAAGAGATCGATGAAAAGATGAAACTAGTGGATAAGTTTAAGGCAGAACTTTTTGCAAAACAACAGGCTAAAGAGGATGAGCTTAATGCTACAAAGGTAAGGCAACGTACACTTTTTATCTCCGCAGTTTACAGACGAGTGACTATGAAATGATTTGCTTACTTAGCGGCGTCGAGAACAACTCATGGAAGAAGTTCGTCGTCATTTTGGTTACACTGTTGATCCCAAGGACGAAAGATTCCAGGAACTTCTTGCTCAGAAAGAAAAACAGCAGAAAAAGGCCATGAAAGAAGCACGGAAGCTTGAAAAGCAGAGCCGTAATTTAGAGCGACTGCAAGTCAAAGACGAGAAGCCCAGTGGTCGTAAGAAAGCAGAAGTAGTTGAGGACGATTAGTTTGGATGTAAACCTGATAATTGTAGATACTTTGCTACGCTTTAGTAGTTGCATAACTTTATTGAATAAAGAACTTGAAAAATCGATTTTCTTTTCAACTTTATTTTCCATTATGAGTCTTTCTACTGGTTGAGCACAAAATCTAACGTCAACCGATTGTCCGACTCCGTCACCGTATTTTTAACCGTTATAAAGTCTCTGTTATGATCAGGTTATCCGGCGCAGTATTTATAAAGAAACAATAAAAAAAACTCTACGCCTTGAACTTTTTATAATCATAAATCTTCAAGAAGAATAAGAAATCTTGCAATAGCAAACTTTGTCCATGCAACGATTACGATGCAACACTTTTACATAAGCTAGATTACTTAATTCAGGATAGACAATAGTAGAAAAGTGGGGTGGCCATTATAATATGACTTCAAATCATTGAGAATAAATATTTGTTCTGACATGTTGAACAAAACTAGAAGTTCAGGCAACGGAATCCGGGAGATGAGTTAGTTCATTGCGATATGACTTAACCTGAGAAGCCGAGTGACGGTTTTGATTCTTCCGGACTTCAAACACCTTTTGTATTCCGGACCGAAACATCGCAAAATTGTAATCGATCATGCCTAATACAAAAACACTTACAATTTAATGAATCGTCTTTGTATACTAAAGTACAAACAGTTTAAACAAATCCCAATACCTTGCTTTTCCATCGCGTCATCTCTCAAAATACAAACAAGTGCAAGGAATCGGTTAACTTCACGTAGATGCAGGAAAGTCCCATTGTTGAGCCTAATAGCTGCTTGGCTATGACGATCAAACGCAGGAGCTAATTCGTCCATAGTTGTCAGTCCATAGATGCAAGACACGTCAATTACGACATCAATCATGTCACAGCAGAGTTCATAGCTTTGCATGTCAACAGGAGACGAGTCTGTTGCAATGTAGATTTTGCCTTAAATGAAATTTGCAAATTAGTGATTGAAAATGTTAACCTTTCTTGCGAATCGACAAAATTATTTAAATTATTAAACTACTAATAAGTACTTACTGACAACATCAAACAGAAAAGCCTTTTCAATTGACGAATTTGAGATGAATATGTTCAGCAAGTTTTCAAGCGTAGGAAGCTGAGGTATCAACTTTTGGACAACTTTAGAAAACGCTTCGAATATTGAGTGATCATAGATAGAAGTTAAATGAAAGCTCAAATGAACTTGTTCAAATCCAGAGTCGAACAAGTCTTCCGTAGCTCTTGAATGGATGTCTCTTTGGGTGTCCATCTTATAATCCTCAGATAATCCATCCACCTGTTCAAAGTATTTTGTAATTTTATTATACATTCTTCAGTAAGTAACAGTCACTTGTAATAGTTTCAGTCATGAACAAACCTTATGGATGAAAACCTCAAAATTAATTCCAGGATTGATTTTAAACGCTCTTGTCACTGTGTTATGCAGTCTTTCCAAAGCTTCCATGTAGTCATCCTACATAACAAAATTACAAGAAACGAATTCTCAACATTTTCTTCCTTTAAGCACCATAATTCCAACAAACTGCACATACCTGAGCATCTATGACAAAAATAAGAGCATCACAGCCTCCAAAAATATTGTCTGAGTCAAATGTAGGGTCAAAAAAGTCAATTTGTCCTGGAAAATCCCAAATGTGGAACTGGACAAACGAAGAGTTACAAATGTCTTCCTTCACGACTTTATTCGTTGACTCCAGGAAAAGCGTTTCATTCGGTGACATTTTATGAAACACCACTTTCTGAATGGAACTCTTTCCACTCCTACAATCATCAGAAAACCCCCAATTTATTAAACGGCAACCTTTAAACCACTGATAATTCGCATACATACCTTCTCAGTCCCATTAGGAGAATTCTAGGCTTATGTTCGCTGCCCCCACTCAGCGTTCCTTCAGGTTCCATGTTGGCCGATTCGCAGTCAAACACTCCGTAGTTAGTGTAAGAACTCGCCCCTTCGTTTAACTCTCCATTCCCCACTTCGTTGTGAATCAACCCGATCTCGTCGTCTGTTGTTCCTTCAGACTGTTTTGAAAATAAAACAATATGAAACTCTTTTAAACACGGAAATAACCTCAATAAATACCCTTCTTCACGCAATGAATATTCAAACGATCAAAGAAAATATCTATGTATTGAATAACATTATTGCTCAACACACACTGTCGTCATCATTATCAACTAAATTAACTTCTTAAATGACACATACGCAAGTGGTATGAACACAATTAGGAAGACTGGGGTTCAATATCCAAACGAAGGAGAGTAGATTCATCACTTACCATATTGGCGATATTGGGTTGGTATATTTTAGTAAAATAGTCGTCTCTGGTCTGGAGTGGCTTAAACACACTTTCTAATAATTATTATTTAACTAGATACACTTCAGTTATTTGTCGTCTTAATAGGGCGTGAGTACTGGAGTAGATAATAATATTACAGAAAGCACAGATCACATATACTCTCAATCATCTTGTGCAGTTGGTGTATCTTCATCCATTTTAGGCTGAGAGTGTTTTATCTAGTTCTCATCTTCAGTAGTATATTTACTTTACATATGTCACCACCACACAATTCCAGGCTTGTCCGTATAGATTAAACGACTGTGAAGGAGATAGTTCGGATTTTGGATGTCTTCTTCAATTTCACTTTAAATGATTGGCACGCGAGACGCGACAATTTTGTTTTGCAGTATTAATAATAATTATTAATCTTACAGTTTTGTGGTTAACTCCTTTCCAGCGGTTTCTCTACCCTGTAAGAAATAAATTTGCATTTCATGATTTGTGTACGACACAATAAAACCTGTTTACAATGCTTTGTGTTTTTATTAAATTACGCCCTCAAGAGATAGGAAGTATTAATCAAGTATTTATGAATTGGCGCTGATGTTAATTAGATCTTACAATTTTTCATACTATCGTTACCTGATAAGTAATGTGTCCCGTATGTCGCCGTGTATATTGGAGTTTGCAATCGGAGATTTGGTTTTTTTAGGTAGATCACTTGGTGGACTGCGGAATCTGCTTCCTACCTCGTGACTCGTTCATGGTGTAACACATTCACTTTCACGCAACACACTGCTTAGGCAGCTTT
>JAQGAB010002209.1:0-12825 GCA_034696565.1 Isotomurus graminis
ATACATTGTTTAACTCTCTAAACTGTTATTTATCAGTCTATATAAACAACTTTAAAGTGCTACAGTTAATTAAATGTATATGAATATTATTTAGCGGTTTGAAAATGCATGTAATTATTGTGGGCGACAAAAGAGAAGAGGATTCCCCCGTTTTGGGGCGGTTCCTCCCCATGTTATAAGTGCTATCCCCTAATTATAAGTCCCCATAAAGGTCGGCGCTATGGGGACTTATCATTGTAGGGGTAGCGCTTATAACATGGGTATGAACCGCCCCAAAACGGGGGAATCCTCTTCTCTCGTGACCGTGATAATAAATTCCTGTGTAATTTCTACCAATATCAATATCGATCGTTAAACAGGAAATCCCCTGTGGATCCCAATAATGAAAGAATAATATAGAAAACTAGTGTGTCAACAAGAATATGACAGGTTGTGTTATTTTATAATTCTAAATTGTAAGTGGTAGTAAGTCCCAAACAAGGTCCTTTTAACTCGGGTGAAATAGGTAAAATTTCCACAGGGTTTTGCTGGAATTCAAAATCACCAGAAAGTAGTTAAATACTAAATATGAACTTCCAAGAAGCAGCATTGGTTTATTAAGTAACTTCGACAGTGTAAAGTGTAAAGGTTAACGGAATATACAGGTACACAGAATTCGACAAACCTATTTAGCTAGTAATTTAGGTATCACAATTTCAATACCTTGCGTTATATATATATATATTACATATACGAGAGAAAAATATCCAACGCCAAAAAATACCCCCATTGTCAAAGGAAATTTTTAACGCAAGCCAATGAAACAACAATGTTAACTCAATCGGGTACTTAATTTTAAAATGGTTTACAGATACTTTTAAACAAGATATAATAACTATTCGGACTTTAAACCCACCAATATAAAATAGAATAAGAGAATTAATAATATGTATCCCAGGACCTTGAATTTGCACCAGATTATGGAATGTTCAGTTCTGTCGTGCATCTGCAACACAAACAGAATGTTTTAATGTATTTTACAATATAATATTCAAATTTTAGAGCCCATGACTAACCATAACTGCAAACGACGCGAAAAGCACAGCCCGAGTTTGAATATTAAAATCGCCTAAGGTAAATTGAAACTTGTTGAAAGAAGTGTGTTACACTTCCATTGGTTCGTGTTTCAGTCCATTTAGTTACTTTGCCTGTTGCTACTCGCTGCGACATATGGTCCACAATCTGAAATACAGTTATCATATAGTATATGGCATATACTGATGACAATAATAAGAATGTGAGGGGTTTGTGCTTACAACAACTTCCAACGGATTGCGAGAAGATTCGATCCTGAAAACGTGTGTGGAGATTCAGCCGAAGCCACATGAATAATTGATACGTCTGTAACACTTCCGTGAGTTTTAATCCATCCGATGGGTTCACTTGTATCTGGAATATTTATGTTATACACTCGGCTCTGTTTATGTGGAGAAAGATTATGAGTCAGAATATTTTCTACAATATATTATGTTCATTTACACACGTTATTCTTCCGGCAGACAAGCTCAGGTCGGTAAACTACAGTTATTCTATACTCTCCATTGCAAATATACAATTCCTGCTGGGTTTCATTTGATGTCCAGCAGCCCAACACGCAACTGTCTATCTTTGCATAGCAGTTGTACAAATAGCTTCTTTCACGGCGATTCCTGAGTAAATGATAAAGAGAATCGAAACCGGCATTCACTGGTTGTATTGTAAATGATGAGTAGATACGAGATCCTGAATTGGAGAGATCAAATAAATTTTAAATTACTCATCGGGGAAAAGTTAAATAATTGATGTGCACAATTATTTTGGAATACCAATGCCCCTCATCTCGAAGGTTTTGTGATTCCCCAAGAACCGTTTAAGGTAGACATTCTCTGCTGGATTGTATTTGTACAAGCTGAGGATGTTAATCATCTGTTCAGTGGAGATCGTCGGCCCTACGGAAGGATTAGATTGATCTGTTGTCTCCGGAATCGCTTCACGTCGTCCTACCTCATTCTTAGATTGAGTGAACTTGTACATGTTTAATATTTTAAACATCTCTTCTGTGGAAATTATTTTTGTTCTAAAAGAATTGGGCGGATTGTTTCCATTGGAACTTGACGATGGAATCGCTTCCCTCGTTGCTTCGTCCATTATGCTTCCTTACTCCGAGAATCAATAGAAACTACTGTTGCTTTTAAGGATGCGAATCAACAAAACAAGACTGAATTTTGGCTACTGTCAGGATACTATGCACTCTTTTGACAGGATTAGATGAACAAAGAGAAATAAGAAGTTATAATTCCCACCTGTTTATATGACAGACTGATGTTCGTGTATCCCGTGTGGGTGAACTAACAATTCATACGAAGTTCCACGTGTAGAGATGAAAATGCAGAGGGATTTGGAAACCGGTTGGGATGCTCAATATTACAAGATATCAACAGTGCAGAGATGCTATCAAACTTTATTCCTATTGCCACTTGTATCCCAGTTTCCTGTGTATAATTTCAAAAGGTTTGTGTAACTGTTCGAGCGTACAAACCGTGTGAATTGTCTTACAACTATTGAGGATCTGAAGTTCTTTCATCAAAATTCACCTGTTTAAGAATGTACTTGAAGGAACCATATTCGAGGTTCGCCGAGGCTGTACGAGTCCGGCGTACTGCAAAAGTCTCTTGGTATTCAATCAAAGAGAAGGGGTTTTTACACACATTTATCTTCCTCATCTCCCATCTCACAATTCTCTCTACTTTTCCCTTAATAACTAGTCATCTCCGTTTATATGTCACAAGCAATACTAAAATCAATAGAGGGTTACTTCAGTACCTGCCTAAAAGTAATTGGAATAACAATCCCTTAGGACCAGGCTGTGAACTTTACAACGAATATTGACAATAAGTCGGATTTTTAAGGCATGAATATTTGTTCCCATCACTCAGTCAGTAAATGTTGACAAGGCCATGTCGTTCAAAACGCTGTGTTTCAATGTGTGTAGGCGAGGATATTGGAATAGTCTCAACCCACCCCGCATTTGCAGAGAGACGTAGCTCCAGATAAACATTTAATCCAGTCCAATACAACAAAACTAGGCATCGCAGCGCGGTAACGGGCATCGCTTTAGGGCAACAGAAAATATAGGCGGATCGGCGCGCGGCCCCACCGCGCGCTCGATATATATTTTGTGCATGTGTGAAAACAATGAATCGCACTTTGATCGCTGTATAGGCATCGCACTTGTCATTCAAGCATCGCGCCCGTCATTCAAGCACCGCACCTGTCATTCAGGCATCGCATCCGTCATTCAGGCATCGCACTCGTAATTCAAGCGTCACACTCGTCATTCAGACATCGCAACCGTCTTATGCCTTATACCCGGAGGTATTGTTCACATTTATGCGAATGAAAATCTCATTATACCGCACTGAGAAGTTTTCTCATGTTTCTGAACAGAGGGAAATTCAAAGATAGGCATCTGTACAATTAGGGAAAAATCTCACTTTACCCCAGTATGCTTCAGACAAGAGGGAGATTCAAGTTGTGTGACAGACAAACATACCGGTTTAGGCCAATTATATATATAGTTGTTCATCACAAGTCTCACATTGCCTCAAGGTTTACCTCCATTCAATCAAACAAATGCATTCCACCATCACTCACATTACTATTTACCTTTAATTGCTATTGCTCCTTACACCTTTAATTAGTTAATGTAAATACTTTCACCTACATATAATTAATTCACATCTGAAAATGACTTCGTTACTTGCACTTTGGCGTAAGAACCATCCGACTATGATTATTTGTGACTTCCTATTCAACACAAATACAAATACTCCAGATTCAATACTTAAACTGATTTGGCAATACCGTTTTTTAAGAGCTTTCAGAAATTTAAGAGTTTCAGGATTGCCATTAACAGGATTCGAGTATTAGTGAAATTCATTCATGCCACTTATGCAACCAGCAATTATTCTGTATATTTCACTCAACCATTTATTGAAAGATTAACTTTTTATTATCCCATTTCTGTGGCTTGCGACGAGGTGTTTCGAAATGCCTCTTTTAAAATCCAAAGCTGTGTTATATATTCCCCCTTTGCTAGGTTTTACTTTAACTAACATGGAATATTAAGTTTGCTCGTCACAAAGTGATTAACATGACACGAACATTAACATACCTTAAGTGTAGTTGGAGAAGTCTCAGGATCATTTCAGATTCTAAATTATCATTACATGAACTAATTATTCTGTGGGATGGATGGAACATAAACTTGTTTCGCAGAGTGATAACTGATGGTGTAAAATATTTACTCGAGTCTGTAGAGATTCCTTTAGTAACAAATCTTTGAATCACGCAAGATATTTCACGTTTGTAAAACTTAATGGAAATCTTAAATATTTTTGATTTTATTGTGTATGCTTAGTAACATTAACATACAAAACATTGAAATCATTTGAAGGCCGACATGGATCAATATTTGGCCGGATTCAACTTGGCGATTGCAAGCTTCGTGTAGTTGTCTTCTTTAATCTTGAATTCAGCAATGTCGTAGTCCTTTTGCAATTGATCTCTTTGTAGTTGCAGTTGCGCTTTCGCCTGTGTCTTCTCAAATTCGAACTTCTGATTATTCATGGAGATTTCTGCTTCCTTGCATTTCTTTTCAAGTTCCCATTTTTGTTTATTAATTTTAGACTCAGCCTGTTGAACCTCCAAACGCAGCTTATCGGTTTCTTCCGAAATTGTGATTGAAACTTTGTGTCTCGCTCCACATGAACACGAAAGAACCAGAGGTGTCTCGGTTGGTGCAGGAACAGGAAAGTTTATTTTCTTACACTCATCAGACGCAGAAGGAGCTTCTTGGATGTTGGAGGCCATGATGAGTCCTTCTTGGATTTATCCTAAACTGATTATAAATTAAAATTTACTAACAATAAGATTTATTATCCGCTTATAAATGCCTAAGCTGATTGATTTTTAATTCACTTACGCTTTGGAAACAGTAGCCTTGCAGATGGGAAGGGTTTACGTAGTTACAGTGGAAATCGAATTGAAATGAAAGGAGTTAAAGAATAAGACTGATTTATTCTGATTCAGAGATAAAAGTGTGCAAAGACGAACAAGTTGACTGGACTTGAAGTATTTTGAGTTGTACAACACAATGTGTATGTAGAGATTCTAGAGACAAGTTCACGTTGAGAAGTGAAAGGACCATCAGGAGTCCTAACGGTTATTTCTTATAAGAGTTTTGGTATGTGTAGTTCATTATTAACGTAATGGTAATTTGATGTAGACATAAAAATGTTAACTGTGCACATGTAGATAGGAATTTGAGACGTTTCATATTTCCTAGAAGAGTTGCAAAGAGATATTCATGTATCATTGCTTTCAAGAATGACTGGGGTTTATTTAGGGAGAGTCCACTGCTTCTGGTAAAGGTTAGTCAGTTTCATTATCGAAAACCTTACTCCCACACAGAGTAAGAAAACTCTGCAACACAATTAAAGTAATATCATTGCACTCCTGATTGTGTCATTTAAACATTCTATAGGTATACATTAATTTAATTAATTTAAGTATTTGAGCTTTCTATGGATTTTGCAAGCCACTACAAACATTCGGAACACTTAAATAGTTCATTAATTGGCCAATTGAATCAATGTTAAGTGTTTTTGTAGTTTAAATCTGAGGTGAAGTACATTGTGTATTTTCTGGGATTTTCTTTGAGCATTTAAGTCATGTTTGAATATCGGTGATAAGATTTTGACCATTATTGTCTCTGTGAATGAATATATCAGAGTTGCTTGGTCAAATGCGCAGGAATTCCAAATATATAGTAACAAAGATAAGAAGGTACATTGTGAAACGGATCCAAGTTTTCAAAAATGGTGTGGGAAGTACAGTTGAGTTCGAATAATAGGTAGAGAAGTATGTAAAAAATGTTAAATTTAATTAAAAGGAATAGGAGAACAATTGATTGATAAATTGTGTTGGAAATTCATTGACGTGAATGCAAAACTAAACGAGAGCTGTTTAAACTAAACCAAGCGTAAATGCATTTGGTCGGTTTTTTTAATATATTTTTAATCTAATTACTAGCCTTTTGCGATTACTTGTTTACAATGGAGAGATTTACTTTCAATGGAGTTGGAGGAAGATGGAATGGGGTTTGAGGTACCCGAGGCTGTGTTAAGGAGACCGAACTGTCTATTGCCCCTCAACATGTCATGTCACATTAATAAATATTTGACAACTAGTACCTTAACCTCTTTGTAAACCAACAAGTGTTTTATTCTTGTTACAAGGAATTCCAGGAGGATCCCGTTATTCAGGAGTTTATAATAAATCTAAGCTACACACATGAAGGACACATTAGTCCTTCTCAACTTCTTGAGTTTTCATGTACTCGTGATTCCGAACATTAGTCTGTTGGCTCATTCCAAACAGTATTAATCATGAAATTTCTTCCACGGATTGGTTGGCTAGTTCTACTTGCAGGTAAGTGAATACGTCACTAAGTTTCAGTGAGTTAACGAACATTCCGGTGAAAAGGTTTGTATATTCATTACAGGATTTGCTAAAGGATGCAGCCCAGGTGATCCGTACAACCAAAACGCTACTTTTATTGGCTCTGCTGATGGCCAAGCCTTCTACACTACTTTATTCAACGAGGTTAGTGTATATTGAATAAATTAAGGAGGTTTTTCAATGAGTTAAGGTTATCTGGTCTTATTCTAAACTCACCAATTGAAATTTTGTACGCGTAGGGATTAAGCTACGACAACGTCAAGGAATATTGCGAATATTTTGGATTTAAACCAGCCGTTATTGATACTCCAGAGAAGGACAATGTAATTCGTGATTACTTACTGAACCTTCAGCAATTACCAAGTCCTCCTGGACCCAACAGTAAGTGTACACAAGTCAGAACAGAATTCAATCAGAAGATATTTAATTCATGAATTCGCTGTTACTATTGACAGGTCGCCCGTTCTGGCTGAGTCTGAATGACATTGAGACGGAAGGAACCTTCAAATGGATTGGAAGTGAACTCACACCGAATTACTTTAATTGGGCACCGGGTTCCCCTGAACCTGACAATTATTTTTATAACTGTGTCTCTGCGCAACTTCTTGCTGCTTCCGGTGAAGGAGAGTATGGGTATGGATGGATCAATCTGCCTTGTGGGACTTGCTGGAGACCTTTATGCAGCCACGATCCTTGAGTGACTATGAGAACACACAATATTTACGTATTTGTAGGTTTAAACTGTTTAACAACTTTAAACTCTGAATTATATTCATATTTTAAAACAATTGAGTGAACAATTGCCTCAAGTATTCAATAAAAATGATAGTGTTCTATGCAAGAGATCAGGAATACGAAGAATGCTCATAATCAATTCGCGACCGGGTAGCAAAAAGTTCTCATTTCGACTGATAAGCTACTACTCATTTATATCCAAGTCAATTCGGTCAACCCTATCACCACAGCTCTGCTCAAGTTGTTGGTGGTTTCATTTGTTAATTATTGTGAAACTGATCCATGGTTGCAAAATATGTTTTGAGTAGATTGTAGATTAGTGCTTGATGAATGTGTGAACAACATGTAAGAAATGTTTAGTTCCAGTAAGCAGAATAAAGAAAAAGTCAGTTATTGTTCGAGATTTCCTGACGCAATTCCAAAATATGCAAAAATAAACAAAGGATTACTTATGGATACTCCGAATCTCTTTCAGACTTTTTTCTCTTTGGCTCATTACAATCTGCTTGGGATTCGTATTGACTTTGACCTTCGCGTCGCCTCGTGTCCCAGTAAACAGTCTGTGTGTAATACAAAAGTTATCTCTGCTTGGTCAGCTCTTTGTTAATGTTCATAACAAAAATATTTACGGTTTTGTTCTGTGAGGACTGTGCATAAATGCCAGTTGCAGATTTCTAAAGTTTGCCATTAATTTATTGCGTCTGTTCCTTCGTGGATACCATTCTACTTTGACTCATTTAATTGACTACTTCAATAAGAAACAAGCTGGATGATGCATTTTCTTCTAGGATTTGGTTTAGTGGTTCTAATTGCTGGTAAGTGGCTTCTTGAATATTTATCCGTACGTTTGTAAGCATTCTAATCAAATGGTCTCTGTTCAATAAAGGCCTAACCAAAGGATGTAGTCCGGACAATCCCTTCAACCAAAACGCTACTTTTATTGGCTCTGCTGATGGCAAATCTTTCTACACAAGTTTAGCGAATGAAGTATGTGTGAATTTAATTAAATAACTCGAAGAGTGTAGTATGAACTTGAGTTTGCTTATCTTGGTAACCTTTTAACTTAATTTTCTTTGTCGTTTATTACGCGTTAGGGATTCAGCTACGATAGTGCCAAGAAGTACTGCGAATTCTTTGGATTTAAACCAGTCATAATAAATAATGCAGAGGAAGACAATGTTATTCGTGATTATTTACTGCACCTGCAGCAACTGCAAAGTCCTCCTGAACCCAACAGTAAGTGATCACGAAGTCTACAGAGATTTGGATTGGTAAGAGCATCTTGATTCATTGAAATTTAATGTCTCATAATTGGCAGGTCGACCTTTCTGGCTCACTCTGAATGACATTAAGAAGGAAGGCGTGTTTCGTTGGTTTGGAAGCAAATGCACACCTAAATACTTTAATTGGGCACCGGGTTCCCCATTTGAGAACAATCGTATTAACAATTGCGTATCCCCTCAACTTCTTGCTCCTTCCGGTGAGGGACAGTATGGATATGGGTGGATTAATCTACCTTGTGAAACTTGCTGGAGACCTCTATGCAGCCATGACTATTGAGTATGATTGAACTGTCTTTCAATTGACAACCCAGAATTATATTTCTTACCTAACGAGAGTATCCTAGACAAATGTTCATATTACATGATAGAAATAAAACAACTAAAGGTAGTCCATACAAGAGACGACTTGAAAGACATTGCATATGAAAGACACTTAACACTGTAAAGCTGTAAACAAGTGTGAATACATCAACTATTCACGATTTGTGATAAAGTACACTCTACTTAATGGATTATGAATCATCCAACAACTAATGTGGTTAGCTTTAGGCTCCTATTAAACTTACGTATCCGAAATTACTATCCGCACGTAGCTTTTTCACACACAGTAATCTCCAGCTTTGATCTTTAAAAGTGAAAACAACGTGGTTGTCTTACAAGTAGACTAACTCACTATTTCCTTATTAAGAATATCCAAGGTAACTAGGCCTATTTCTATTACGTACAACTGATAATAAAACAAACTGATGAGCTTCAGTTATATTACTCATTTCTACGCCCAGTCATATGAGCTGAGATTTACTTGAAAGTATGATTATCAGACGTTTAGAATATTCATTTTAAACATTTATTTTATTTAGTAAAAACATTTTGAAATGATTGAGCTAACACAATTAATGTGAACGATCTAGACAACACGAATTTCTTTCAACTAATTTGTTGAAACAAATGGATTTATGGAGTTGAAACATCTAATGCAATAACTCTTGTAATTTATACATCTTTAAATTCGTAAGAATGTTGTCCTTGTTACAAAATCTAACAGTCTGTTTGTGTATATACATTTGAGGTTAAAGTTGTTTTGCAGCTATGCCTAATTGGCTTGGACTCTTGGGTTAAGTTGAAGCTGGTTCCGTGTGGAATGAATGAATCCCAGTCTCCAAACAGTTTGCAAGTGTGATGTAAATACAATCCGATATTTTAAATTCTGCAGTGCTATCGCCACACATGCTCGAGATTAACTTAATCCATACACTCTCATTGTTATTGGTTCTGAGAAACGATATATGCAAATGATTCCATGCGAACTGCCAGCCGCGACAACTGCAAGCTGCGACAACTGCCTACAAGTGGCGGATCCTCCAGACCATATCTTTTCACATGTTCATTTTCATTGGGGGTGGGGAGTATCTTTGTTCATAAGTGTCATGAAATTCCATGCTCTATGAATTACACAAGTCTCATGAAAAGCAATTGAATCATACAAACCCAGGTCTCATGAAATGCCATGCTCTATGATCCTTTGTTCAGTTGTAATGATAAACTCGGTCCTATGCTCGGTCCTGACTCAATCGTATGGTTGATCTACCAACGGTTCTATACTCAATGAAGAAACGATATGTTCTTGAATTTAATAACAACTAACTTTTGCAGTTCAAAGTTCGTAGAAACAGCGGATTCGAGAAGCCTTCCAGCGTCTGGCTGGAGTCAAACACGAATCTACGAGAGCAGTTGTTGTAGGGGAACTCAGAGCTATAAGTCATGAGGTCTCTCCAATACTCGCAACAATTAGATTAGTAACTGCATCTGTAACTACTTACACAATCATCATCTGATGACAACAGCGACACCAAAAACTAGGATCACCTGTACTTCCTACCCATCCAACGACCTTTTTAAGGGCCACCAACTACTCCTAAGAGCTTAAGACCGAGCATAGGATCGAGCATAGGACCGAGTATATCATTGCAACGTAACAAAGAATCATACAGCATGGCATTGCATATATATCGTGGCTTTTCATGAGACTGATGAACAAAGACACTCCCCACCCCCTATGAAAATGAAAATGTGAAAAGATATGGTCTGGAGGAGTCGCCACTGCCTGCAAGTGGCTGGCAGTTGTCGCAGCTGGCAGTTGTCGCAGCTGGCAGTTAGCCTGATACCATGCAAATAGTACAGATGTCCTTGAGTTGTCTTCAGAGCAGACTTTGAATTAAGTTTGACTGAGAGTGCAATTATCAGTGAAAAAATGAATATGTACGTCAAACCTGATGTGAATTGGATGGTCTATTATATCCTTCAACTGCTTGTATTAAACAATAATAGCCTTTGATGGCTTACTTAAATAACAGAGATTCGCCTGTAGTAAAGTTTACGTAAAAGTTAAGATTTTTCCTGCAGTGCGGTGGGTTTTTAATCTGCATGAGTGAGTAAGTAGGGAAGTTGAATAACTAAATGGTTAGGAATAGAAGATCAGATTAAGATATTTAATTAACAGAAGTGCTCAGTGAACTGCATAAAGTAACGTCAGACGACACAGGTCTTGATGCCGTTAGATTCTGTACATATAGGAACGTCGTTACAGCGCTGGGTTCCGTCTTTTTCAATCCAACACTGTCCTGTAACAAAAAGAATACTTCCTTGTCAAAATATTGAGTTTAGATTGAAACAAAATATGACAATTACCTGTCGTAAGAGAGACAAAGACACAGAGGAGTGCCAGAAGAATCATCACTCCAATTAGCGAATATTTTGATGACATTCTTTAGATATGAAATGTGCAGACTGGAGCAGGAGTGTTAGATTAACAAGATGCAATGGCTTAAATTGGGTTTTGAAGTTAAAGAGAATGTATTTATTCAACCAAGTTCCGAGTTATCCCTGAAATGATTAAGTACAATGGAGAATTAATTATTAAGTACAAAAGGTTTTGTGTAATAAGGACAAAGAAACCGCTTACAATTTAACGAGACGATTTATTGGCACATGTGAATGTTATTGACATCAGCGGCGGAAGAATTAGCGGATTAAATATTCCGTATTTGCGATAATTACGATACAAATTAAATTGTTTTTCTGTTCCTTGTTCCTGACACTTAATTAATTAGATTTTTAATCTATTGACAATTAAACTGCTTCTCATTATTAACACAGGGCAATGCCTATGAATGTTTAATTTTGTATTTATCCATTTTTCGTCTCGTTTGGGAAACCGTTGGACGTGAAAACTTGATTAAGGAAGAAGGAGGAAGCTTTTGGAGTTCTTGTAAGGAGAGGATCGCCTCTGTTGATGTAATAAGCTCCCCATCGGACGCTGTTTATGGATAAAAAAGTATTATATTAGAAATAGATTAAATAATTATGAGTTTAAGGATAAAGCCACAGACGTGTATCCTGAAGGAAGACCAAAGAGATCCATAAGACTCCATCCCATGTAACCTCTCACATCCGCACCATCCAAAACTACCGATTTCAGTAGTTCGTTAATGTAACTTCGGTAGTACTGGATTCGTTGGGAGTCTTCTGTTCCGTCGGAATCAGGACATCCGTTCTCTGTTACGTAAATCGGAGGGTTTCCGTACTCTTGCGAGATCCACGTGACCAGTCTTCGCATACCGAATGGAACCATCTTTAAATAGACATTAATAAAATATCGCACGTGAACATTGTTCTTCTTAGGCAATTTACTCGGAGCCAAGGGGCCCAGGTTTCCTCCCAATTTGGATCGAATTCCTCGTTTGTATTCGCGTCTCCTATAATTCCTGGAGGTCCTCCAGAAGACGGAGACACCAGTACGGATGTGTAATGGTTGAGGCCAAAGAAATCGGAACTGCCTGCAACACAAATAGATAATAATTAGTATGGAATTTGGAATGTCATATCTCTGGCGAAAAGAAACTGATTGAGGTAACCATTGATTATTGAAATCCACGTAGAGTTGAAGGTTGGAAGTCGGGACGAATTCCGACCTTCCTGTTCACTTTTTGCGTCAATGAGTTGGCGCATTACGAGGGGATAGTCGCCTTTGTAAATTGGATGTGCGAACCATCCCAACTGAATTTAGAAACGAGAGTTAATATGAGTGAATCGTATGTAATCTTAAATTGCTACTCACTGTAAACAGTCGGGATCGGAGAGCAGCTTCAATGTCATCCGGATTAGAATTGTCTTTCGGTTCTGTCCAGTCAGCACTGAAAGTAATTCCCACTTGACCTCCTTGGCTCTCCTTAAACTGTGACTCGTATACTCGATAAGCCAAAGCATG